>JAITYZ010003413.1:0-10966 GCA_027744595.1 Paronellides praefectus | reverse complement strand
TACATACCAGCGTAATCAGAAAAAGAGGACAACCACAAAGTAAACTTTTGTGTAATTTTAAACGGAATAAAAAGTTGCGTGATTATTACCTTACATGTTTTTTGTTGTGGTTTTGCGACTCGTATTTATCCACTAATTCTATTCTTTCTACATTTTTAATTAGCTTTTGCAAATTGATTTACACTGTAAAAAAAACATGGTAAAAACGGTGCAACTTTTGCAGCAGGAAAGAAAATTATATTAAGCAATATGTATATACATGAAGAAATTTTGGTTAAAGCTCCTTCTATTCTGTGAAGACAAACTTGGAGAAGGGTTGTTGGCCGATTTGTTTTTATAATTAATAATGTTAAAATGAGAATATAAAAGGAATTAACGCTTGCTGGTTGCTTGAGAAAAAGAAAGTTAAGGAAAATGGTTTTTGGTTAACCAACCTCAACTTTTTAGAGTTTGAGGGAGTCGAGGACGAGGAAAGGAGGCATGCTTATTTTCTCTTCTCTCTGAGAAAAAAAAACAATTCCCAAAATCCATTATGCAATAACTTTTCTAATTCAAAATATCAATCAAGCCAAGTGTGGAGTTTTTGTAGTCAAGTAGGCCACAACAAAGGATTTTAAACTTATTAAATTGATTTAATAATAATAGTAATAATAATAATAATAATAATAAATTATAATGAGCTACATTTAATCTTAACCATCTATGCTTTAAAGGAAGGAAATAATATATTTGTCCTCATTTTTGTGGGCGTGCAAAGCTATCACGTTTACAGAAAAAGGACCCATGCACTTGATGGTAACATTTAAGCTCTTATTTTCCATTGATCGCCACACACAGAGAGACGCACACACACAATGGAATGCAGTGCACACCAGTGTAATAATAATAATAATAATTTGGTGTAGTAATGGCTAATGGTCCAAGTGAGATTTCAAAATGTGCACATGGCTTCTAATAAAAAGTGTGTGTCTACTGCATTGAATACAGTAGGAGCACTAAAAAGAGAAAATGCTGAAAGAAGAAGAGGAAGCAAAACATGTTAGGCAACCTGTAAAATACTACAATAAAATGGGTCACGCTTTTTCCTTTTTACGACGATTCCTGTACACTTGTGGCAAATTATAGGAGGAGATAATTCTTTCCTTTTTTTCTGGGAGAAGAGGAGATAGATGAATGTCCCACTATTACTCAAGTTTAATAATAATAATAATAATTTGGTGTAGTAATGGCTAATGGTCCAAGTGAGATTTCAAAATGTGCACATGGCTTCTAATAAAAAGTGTGTGTCTACTGCATGGAGTACAGTAGGAGCACTAAAACAGTGAAATTGCTGAAAGAAGAAGAGGAAGCAAAACATGTTAGGCGACCTGTAAAATACTACAATAAAATGGGTCACGCTTTTTCCTTTTTACGACGATTCCTCTACACTTGTGGCAAATTATAGGAGGAGATAATTCTTTCCTTTTTTTCTGGGAGAAGAGGAGATAGATGAATGTCCCACTATTACTCAAGTTGCTTGAATGTGTGTGTGTGCATGTGAGTGGATTGGGAAGATGTATTATAGCGGGTTTGTTGGTAGAAGAATGAATGGAAGTCAGAAAGAAATACTACTAAAAGCTACACAAAGATAATTCTGCTCCTAACACATGATTGTTTGTGTAATTCAACGAGAGATAGTGTGCCCTTGGGTGACATAATCCTAAATTATCCATAGAAAAATAAGCCAAAACTCCAAAGAGTAGTGTGTGTGCTGTGTTGTGTGTGTAATGGGGGAAGTGGTGGGGGTGGAAACATTATTTTTAACGGTTTTCATGATCATACAAAAGTATAAAGCATGACAAGAAGATTAGAAGGATTTGAATTTTTGAATCAAATATGTACATACACAAAACATGCATATTATAATGACTCATCTTTGAACATTTGAAGGTTCGGTGATTATGTTGGTTAATGATAAATTATCATTGATAATGGTATAAAATATGTGGGTGGGGTTTCAGTTGTTTCCTTTACATTTAGGTCGGATTCATAATGAAAACATTGTAGTTTTTATATCATTTCGCAAATACAATTTATGGCGTGATTATGATTAGAGTTTTTTTTACAAACTGTGAGCTGATATTTGATATATATATAAAAACTGTTGAAAATTTACTTTGCACTCAAGCTGTAATAATTTATATTATAATGACTCATCTTTGAACATTTGAAGGTTCGGTGATTATGTTGGTTAATGATAAATTATCATTGATAATGGTATAAAATATGTGGGTGGGGTTTCGGTTGTTTCCTTTACATTTAGGTCGGATTCATAATGAAAACATAATAGTTTTTATATCATTTCGCAAATACAATTTATGGCGTGTTTATGATTAGAGTTTTTTTTACAAACTGTGAGCTGATATTTGATATATATATAAAAACTGTTGAAAATTTACTTTGCACTCAAGCTGTAATAATTTCACAAACTTTAGCATAAATTGTCTAATTGTTGCACTTTAATGCCCAAACGTTTTTGTTTTATTTAAAAGGAACAGGAAAAAAATGTAGGTCTTCACTTTTTTAATGGGAAGTTTGTCGTAACTTGCCGGTGTACTCTAAAATGCTATTGGGTGTCAATATTTATGCTAAACTTTATATTGTAAATTAAAGAATTATTGTTTAAAAAACAAACTGCATCTTGGATATTAGAATAGATCATCTCTCTTTTCCCAACTGCAAACTTACGTTTATGTTTGTGTAAAAACTCAACTTGCACAATAACTTTATGGATTACTATGCACAAAAATTCATCAATGAAAAATTCTTCTCAACAGTGCAGTCAACAAGTTTCCGCATTCAGATTACATCCCTTTCTTGAGGTATGCGTGTATAATACATTTGAGAGGAATGTTTTCAAAAATCTAGCCTGGCATCTCACTTTCACTTTATACTTTTTATTATGTCTTATGATGATTTAATATAAAACATGTATTTATAGTCATCATCATATCCTCTTCATCATACAATTCAAAGTTTATTTTACTTTTTTTACCTCACGTGTGCTTTCAAGATGTACACACAAACTTTGTTATTATTACACAATCAACAAGAAAGAATTTCAACTTTCTGCAACAACTGCTGCTGTATAAAATCCTTTTCTTGTAACATTTTATTTATAAAGGGAGAATATTTTGAATGAAATCCTGTTCTTGAAAAAAATAACAAGGGTTCTGAATTTTTTGCATTCTTTTCCTCTTCCTCCTCCTTCTCAGAAATCATCTCTTTGCATCTCCTTCCCTTTCCTATTTTGTTATTCTTCCTTTCTGTGAAAAGAGAAGAAAAAACTTTCTTGGGCCACCACCACAACTCAGTCAAATAGACCATATTATTACATCTTTTTTTAGTCATTTATCATGTATTGCAGTAATATGGCTGTACACACACTCAAAAGCAAGTAACCATGAAAAAAATGTTCACTGCGATGAAAGTCAAAACTCTGAAGAAGAGGAAGAAAAAAAATTGAAAGTGAATCCAATCCAACATCATCATCTTCAAACATCACATCTTCCTTCTACCAAAAAAACCGTAGAGTCATGTTCATTGTTCATATATTACGCAATCCAACACGCATGCTACTACACATTATAATATCCTTTCGGTTTCTTTTTTAAAAGTTACTTGTTACTTTACTTACAACTCACCTTCACCCTCTCCAATATTTTTTTACCTTGTATATATATCTTCACCGCGCTGGGGAAGGACGATGGTGGCGGTCGCAGAAGCAAAAAATACATAAAAAGTATATTTTTTTATCACACAACTTGGTTTGAAATGGTATCTTATTACATTACCATTTTTCATTGTGATGTAAAAACGGAGAGAAGGACGGTCGTGAAACCCTTTTTTGGTCCTTTTTATCATCATCATCATCATCATCATTTTTTTTCTTCTGAACACAACAGACTTTTAGGATTTTTTTTCATATATACCAAAGTGCCTATTTATTTGATTCACTACTTATTTCCCTTCTCTGCTCCTGCATCTTCCCTTCATCCTTCCTTTTTACTCAAGTTTTTCCTTTGAAGCGTATCGCCAAACCAGATCACCACACACACACAACACACAATTTTTTTTATAAAGATGCGGGCAGGTAGGTAGTAGGTACATTTTTTTGTATTTGATGTGTAGTATACATGATCATTATGACGGGTATGGGTGCACACACAATCACAAAAAACACACCCTTATTTATTGGTTTGGTTGCTTCCCTCCTCTCTGCTCTTCTGTGTGTATCCCAAAATACAATTTATTACTGTGGATGTTTGTGTGCACGTATTATTATTATGAACTTCAGAGAAAAAAAAGTTTTGTGTCAGGATATTTTTTTTATTCATTCTTTACAAAGCTTTATAATAAGGCAAGAAAAGGGTTTTTATGCGGTGGTTGGAAAATAGATGTCTATTTATTACCATACTGCTGCTTTTTATTATGATTATTATTATCATCATCCTCATCATCATCGTCGTTTTTCTTCATATGGTCGCATTATACATTATACAATTTTCCTGCTTCCTATTTGATTTGCTCAGTGAATCCGAAACGGAAATGGGGAAGTATTGAAATAGAAATATATTTTATATTATAACCCGTTCTTTTCTTTGAAGTGAGAAGGATCAATGATCAAACATTCAGGTGCTTGTATAGATTTATATAAGAAGTATACGTGCATATATACCTGAATAGATATTCGATATTTTTTTAATATTTTTTTAGTGTCATGATCATTTAGTCACAATAAAAAATGTATACAGTTGAATACAAAAATGAATGCATATTTATTTATAAATCTGAATAATAATATTATGCGTGTAGCGTAATAATATACTGATTTATGCACGCATAATTTTAAAGTAAACTGTGAAAGGTTAATATTTCAATGCCCAAGCAAAGCAAAAGGGGTTTTAAAAAAGTAATTTTTTAGGGTGAGGATGATTTGATTGTGACTCGTAACGTGTAACGGTTTAAATTTTCTTCTTGGTTTATTCCTGGCCATTAGCATATTAAACCAAATAAATAGTTTGTTTTGCTGAACATCTAATGAATATGCACACTTGAATGAAATGAAAGTTGAACTGGTAAATAATAAAAAAATGAGTAAACTTTGTTGCAACCGTCAATTATATTATTATGGAAATTGCAATGTAAACACCTGGCAAAGTAGGAAAAATGAATGAAGACAAGACAGGAATTATAGTCAAGTCATCTGCTGCAATTGACAATCAGCTTAAAAGTCTTTTGCTGTGCTGTCTTTCATTCAAAAGACTGTCATTTTCTTTTAGTGTCTACATTCAGCATTCATTCATTTCATTTTGTAAAGAGTAGAAAGAAACTTGGAATTAAATTATTATTATGAATGGGCTCGCTAATGTGCTTGTTGAATACAACAGCAGCGCTTCGAATAAAAAAGTTTTTTTAAGAGACGTTCTATTTTACAGGCATCTTATCAATTTTCGTGAATTTTCACGAATAAAAAAAACAGAAAATATATGACAATGACACAGGTATATGATTATATAAGTGTGTAAATAGATATATAAAAACCGAACGTGTAAAACATGAGGATTATCAAAACACCACAGGTGAAAATGAGTGGAGTATAAGATTTGTATAAAGATGGGGACGATATGAATTTTGTTTGCACACGGATTTCCTCTTGTACCATAGATTTATTCCACGTTGCTCTTGTATTTGTTTTTTACAGTTTATTAAACGAGTTAAAAGGAACATAGCTAATAATATTATGTACATTGCAATTTGCATGTAAAGAGATTTTTTTCCTCTCTGTAAAATTATACACTGATCAATGAATGGGGCAAGTAATTGAGACTTTTGCTTCTTGCTTGAACACTCTTATTATTTTCAAGTGCGCCTAATAGTAGAGTACTGCATATTGTGTATGCATAAATTTTATGCTAATCATGTTATTTCTTATCCTCCAAATGTGATAATAACACATTAGCGTGTTATTTGTTGGTTATTAACAGTAGAATGAAAGGAAGAGAAGGAAAAAAATCTTACAAATAAACAAAACAAAGCAGCAGCACAGAGAAAAATGGATTCAAATACAAAATCTTTTAGGGACGATGATAAAGATTTTTTACTGGGCTTCTTCTTTTGCTGTACGTATGCCGACGAGGAAATGAAGAGAAAAAAACGGTTATTTTAGGCAGTGCAACAATAGCATGAAGAATATGTATCTTGTCTCGTGCCTGGATATATATTTTTTTCGTGCATTGAAGAATGGGCTTGCTAACACTTTAGATTCTATGCTATTCCTTTCCCCTCCTCCCCAAAAAAATAAGACATTAAAAATTCTCGGCTTTTCATATAGTTTTGGTCCTCGCATTGAAGAAAAAAATGGCTTTTGAATCTTTCCGTGTTTTGTTTTTGGTCACTTGGAAAAACAATAAGGGATGTACATTCAGTATTAAATTCACAAGATGACTTTGAATATAAATCTTTTTATCTAATAATAAATACATCATGACGTGATACTATCAGATTACCACACACGCACAAAAACTCTTTTGAATCTTTCCGTGTTTTGTTTTTGGTCACTTGGAAAAACAATAAGGGATGTACATTCAGAGTATTAAATTCACAAGATGACTTTGAATATAAATCTTTTTATCTAATAATAAATACATCATGACGTGATACTATCAGATTACCACACACGCACAAAAACCTACACACATACAAACCTTGTAAAGCTGACTATATTGTTGAAAAATAATCCCTATATAAATAAATTATGTACCTAACAACCTAACTATTTCACAATGGAAAATGTTTACAATACTGTGAGCAAAATATATAGTTATTTTAAAATTGTTTGCTTTTTTACATCATGTTCTTCTTCATATCATTGTAAAATTTATAATAATATTATTCCGAGAGGTCATATATTATCCTCTCTGGTGAATCTGTGTAGTCTCAAGAAGAAGAAGACACAAAACGCAAAAACAATAGCTGCAGCAAAATTCCTAAACCTGCATCTTTCTGGTTCGTTCGTGTTTTTTATTTTTTGTTTTGAGAAAACGCGTTTCATTCATAAATATTCACTTGTTTTGCTGTACTGTAAAGAAAAAAGGCAGGCGATGATGACGACAACCAGATAAAAAGGAGGCGTATGATATCAATTTTGTAGGTTGTTGCATGATGACATGGCATGCATAAATAAAAAACATAAAAAATAATATCGACATTCGCAGAGCAAGAGAAAAAAACAACGTTTTTAAAATTCCTCCATTCTCTATTTAAAGTCGAAAGAAACGAAATAAGTATAATATTTATACCATATATTTATAAATCTGCCTATTTTGGAGTCTCGGACAGACCGAGTCTCCTCGCATTTCATTTTCATTCAATTCAATGTAGAAAATAATGTGGAACAAAACAGCGTGCGCTTCTCTAATTCCATGTTTTTGTCGCCGCTTTTGTTGTTCTGTTTTTTTCTTTTGCGTGTAGGTTGTATGGAAAAGAATACTTGATGATGTTTTTGCATGTCTGCTGAGAGGATGGATAGCGAATTAGCGAGTCCATAGCTTCAAAATAAAGAGCAGTGTCGGAATAAGTAGAGCGGAGTTTCATTCACCAATATTTTTGCTCAAGAGTGAATCTAATAATTTATACATGTTCCATATATTTTCAGTTTTTTGTCTTCGTATGCTGCAGTGTAAATAGCGCTTTTTATCAAGAGAAAACTAACGGTTCATAATCATAAAATTTTTTAAAAATATGAATAAGGAAAAAAGGCAGTGTTTAATTTAAAATGGAAAATAAATGTGTTACACGACATTTAAAATATTTGTAAACTTTGAGACTATTAATTTTCAGATTAGCTCTTCAAGCGGATCACGAAGTTGTGTTGAATTGTTGATGCAGTTTATGTTACTGATGAAATATACTAATTAGAATTAGGTGTAAGAGAATGTTCATTTCTGATTTTGCATCTTATCAGTCGTTATCATGTACGAAGCAATACCTACTTACAATCAATAAACATTGGGAAAAAAATATTTTTTCACATTTGATCCATGATCACACCTCGAATTCGTATGGAAATTAAAGCTGTTTCCTGCTTTCAAAGATTTCTTGTGCTCTTGTGAACATCACAGTGCAATAATATTGCTACTGCATTCATGTGACAACTTGACATTTTACTGCATTTTATGTGCTATCGGCTATGCCATTATTACATATTATTCCCATTCTTCTTACCTTTCGCAGGTATACTATTTCTTCTTCGTATGAATTGTGGGCGGCTACAATAATAACCACCATATCATTCCCTATTCCCATCCTCTCAGCTAAGGAATCAAGTCAGGAAAAATATTATGAGAAAAAACCGAGAATTACTACGGAAAAATTTTTGGTATTACCATTGCTATTTATAATAGCTTTATAAAAACTTGTGGTGTGTCGAGTTCACACTGTGGAGTCCTCATAGTACTCTCATGTAATAATATATCTTTAATAATAATGCACATAAATGCTATTAAATGTGTGAACTGAGTTATTTGTCTGGTATCACTGCATAGGAATAAATGTTTTTTATGTGGAGAATGGCAATTTTTATTACGAAAAAAATCAACCATTGTACAACGGACGGTGCAATGTGTAATAGGTCTGCATTGAAAATTTATTATAATAATATTTAGTTGCATATGATATCATATCGAAAAAAAACTTACTCGTTGCAACATTGGCAAAAGGCCTGACGGCCAGACTAAACATCATAAGGGCACAAACAAGGTGCACAGCAGTTCTCTGAATAGTAATAATAATGGAAATTGTATGAAAATGCCAACCCACAAGTCTCCACAGACTCATTGTGAAAACCATATTATTATAACCGGAGAGCCGGAACTGTGTGTGAGCGACAGAGGAGTGGTGTGTGCCGGCAGAAGCGACCATCATTTATCTTTTCCAAAGGTCATTCCACATCGCATGGCATCATGATAGCCATGTAGCATTTGTCTTTTGCCCATGTGTGTCTGTCCAAAGAAGCTCCCATGCTTTTTATACATACTCCACCACCTACAACTTATCTATTCACTAAGCTAAAAGAAAATGTGTCTTTTTTAGTCAAGTAGTCCCTCAAGAGCAAGGGCAGTGGCATTGCCTCCACCACCACCAGACCACTACCACCAACATTTTGATATAACTTGTGTGAAAAAGCAGTGGTGTGTCTAGTGGCAGTGGACATGTAAAAGATGCATTGCGTCTTGTGTCATTGTAATAATGACCAGCCATATTTTCCTTCTGATGTTGCAATAGTCATTTTCTTTTGCTTTTAATTTCTTTTTGAAAAACTTCCTTTTTTGTTGTTCATGCAGGGGTGTTGGTATGGCTGGGAAGTAAATGATACGAAGCTTATAGCATTTTGCTATAATCCTCTTCTTCTCATGCCGCTTGGTTTGGTGAAGGAAGCAAGCAAACCAATATGTTTCTTTTTTCCATCGTCTATTAGATGCAGGACCTAAGAAGAAAATTGGACACATATGGCCTTATAGTATTCACGAATGTATAAAAATAGACTATTTTCTCTACTTGAACTAGCATGTCCCTAGAAAATGATTACAGTGACATGATTGGTCCACAAGGCGTGAATTTAAAGACATCCCAGCAGCAGTAGTAGTGGCTAAGCCAAGGGAAATCTCTTTACTTTTTGCATGCCCAACAGCATTAATGTCCAGTTTGGTGTGCAAACTTGTAAAGTCCACTCTTCTAGACTAAAACTCTCCCTAAATCGCCCTGGATCCTAGAGTCCATTATCACAAGTAAATTCACCAGACTATCTCAAAGTTGAACTGAAACCAAACGCAGACAAACAAGCTTATATTTTCTTCATGAGGGTTCAGGTTCAAACACACAGCTTTGCTCAACAAAAAAAGTTATCGGATTTCCACCACCAAAAGTTTTTCGTGCCATAGTAGAACGGTTTCTAGATATATCCATTTTTAGAAAAACAAACACAAAAAAGCATGGCACACGTTAAACATGACTACTTTTATTTTCTGTAAGGGTGATATTTCCAAATAGCGGGACTGCTTTGGCTGCTGCATTTTTGTTTTGTGTGGTCATTTTTTACTTGATTTTCTTGCCCCAAGCAAAAAAAACACAAAAACAACCTTTTGAAGAAGAAAAAAATAATCTTTGAAACTGTTTCGTAGTACATGTCTATGTACTTTGTACTCTTCATATATTTTGCTATAATAACAACAATAATAATAATAACGGGACCATTTCACTGTCCATGTTCGTTTCTTTTTTTGCTGCTGCTGATATGTGGCTCGTGCTTTTACTTCTTCTTATCTCAGTTATACCACAATCAGTCCAGCAGCAGCAGCATCAGCTCAGCAGATTGGAAATTTTTGGTTTGGTTTTGGTGGAGAAAAAAAATAAATGAACGTGAAGCTTGAGAAAGCCTAACGGTTATGGTGATGATGGGAGAAAATAAAAAGAGAGAGCGGCACAAGTGTAGAATTGGAAGAAGAAGCATACATCTGAAAAATGTATTGCATTTGGGCTATAATCCATCTATATGCATTCATGAAGCGTTTCCTTCAAAATGGCTAGGGCTCAAGATGATGCTTCTTTTTTTTACTTTCCCTTGAGCTTGTGTGTCTGTATTTTTTTTGTAGAGATGTAGTAGGATATGCAACCTTGCTATCCAAACAAAACAAGCTGCATAGTTTGTGTGATGTCAGAAGACTACTGTGAGCTGTATTGATGATTATGATAACGAACATTGCATGCCACATGTGTGTGCCATGTAATGCAAAAGTAACAACAACATCAACAAGAAAACAATCTTACAAGAAAAAAAGTCTAAATGCGTAAATTGAACTTTCAACTATGGATGTTATGTTGATGTTGTGTCTGGTGGTGGTATCAGAGCCTGTTTGTTTGGATTTTT
>JAITYZ010003411.1:0-16327 GCA_027744595.1 Paronellides praefectus | reverse complement strand
AAACTTTCTATAAATAAACCGACTTAACATATTACACAACATTGAGTTTTACTATTTCCTTCCAACGCTTAAAACCCATTTGGTAATCATCAGTTTGGCACCTCCGCAGGAAGGCTACTCACACATATATACCCATGTCGACTTACTTAATGGAAGAAAAAAAACTTGAACAAAATGCAAAAACCTTTTAGAAGCTCATGTTTGTGGTTTTGTGAGTTAAATTATTAAGCGGACATAGTCGTGCATACCTTATTTCTCGTAAAAAAACTCTTGGTACCCACCATGAGGTACCTACCACGGTACACACACACCATCAAAAAACATAAAATTCATTGGTTGACCGTCCAAATATTATTTAATCTATAGGTATTTTACTCAGGTGAGGAAAATGAAATGAAATGGTCACAAATACATATAGCCAAAGTAATGAAATGGATATTACTCTTTCCTGGAGTTTTTTTACGCAAAAGAAAAAAAACAATTCAACTTGTACTGTTATAAGTTATACAAGTACTTTACATTTGCAACACTAAATGTTAAGTAAGCATGAAGTGGGAAAATAAAGAATACGCAGTAGGTACATACCTTGTTAGCTATGAAGATAACCCAGGTATATGAATACACACCTACCTACCTACATTTCTGTTACTGGATCAGCAAAAAAAGGAGTAGCAAGCAGCAACGAAAGAGCAACATCTCGAGAAAAACTCGCATCTCATAATTTGTGCAGCAATAAAGCGTAATAATCGTAACAATGATAATAATAATAATGACAAGGTTGTATAATACCTTGTTAGTTAGTTGAAACTCAAGTGCTTTTCCTCTTCATCTCACTTTTAAGTACGTTGGTGGTGGTGGTGGTGTTGAAGAAGTAGCAGCAGTAGTGCTGCTGTTTGCAATGGCGTACAAATAGTGTAAAAAGTAATAATATAAAAAAGTAGTAGGAAAAAAAGTATTTTCTATTATATGGGTGTATATATACCTACATAAATGCATAGGTCAAACGTACCCCACACAAATCTACAGACTTTTTTTTTATTCTGCTGCTACTCTTTTACTTTTACTGAATATCCTGGATAAGAACTCATGTAGGCAACCGGAGAAGAAAAGACATTCGGGTAGGGAAAAAAAGTAATCTTGTCATAATTTTTTCACCATTACCATTACACTTTTAGGACTATGCATGGCATATAGACTACCAAGAATTCATTAACATGGACTAACCATTTATAAGAGTTTTTTTAGTAAGTATATGTACCCATTAAGGAGAGATGCTACAACACTCATCCGGGAAAAAAAGAAAAAATTATTAGGATCTCACTATATTTATGTATGTATATGTGTAACATATGTATACATTACTCTGGCGCTCTCACTATTACACAGTTTTTTAGCAAAGCAATCATCATCATCTTCTTTTTGAGATCATTATTATTATGTTTCAATCCACAGCATGCATAGATGATGGTGATGCACTTAGCGATCTCAGATGAAAGATTTAAAACTTTTTTTGTCTTTTAGTGTTACAGCTCTTCATACGGATTTATGTGTCGTACGGTTACATAATGTAAGTTGCAGTCAAAAAGTAATGATGTTAATCATAATGGCAATGGATGATAATGACTTTCATTCGCATAAATATGCTGTTGTACACGCACACACGCATACTACTTTTTTGTTTTAGATCTTTCATAACAACTGATAATATAAGTAAGTTATGCGAAAGACCAGAAAGTCTTTTTTATGCATTTTATTGCAATATACAGCCTAAACCTAAACAATGTATGAAACGGTTCAAAATTCTTTAAAATCTCTCGAGGTTTTGTTTCATATGCTTTTGTTTTTCAAATGTAAATGTACAACTTTATACGCTCCCTAAATAACACCTCAAGAGTGTGGATTGTGGAAGCACAAAAGCAAAGTGGTAGAAAAACAAACAGAGAACCGCGTGAAGAAAATAAACACAAAAGTCCCTCTGTTCTCTCTCTCTCTCTCATCTCGCTCCTGAACCATACCAGTAGTAGTTTTTTTTCTCTCTCTCTCTCAATCTTCTTAATTTATGAGACTGTCTCTCCGGTATCCTGTATTTTACACTATGCTTGCACATTCATTATCATTTCCCCATGAATATACATAATCCACATAATTAATGCATGGTAGGATGCGGTTTGTTGTTAAACGAAGCAAAATGACAGTATATTTTAAACACATATGTAATAGCTATGTATACACAACTACATGTATCCTTACTTAGAGCAACATTTTATAAAGGTATAAAAAGTGATATCCTTTTATTCAAAGACTTTTTTTATTATGATATTGGCTTCTTTCGGCTTCACCGCTAAAACTTGCAACAAAGTCGTCCTTCTCTTTTGTTGCTTGTTGCTATTATTATTACACGGTAGTTATTCTAGCAACGCTAGTGGTATTGCCACTATATTTTGTAATATATTTTGTTGTTGTTGTTGTTGTGAATGTAGGTAGGTAGCCAAAAGTCAAAAATAGCCAGTAAAAGTAAACTTTTGACATTATAAAGATGACAAGTGTCCTGGGCTTTCAGGCTTTCAAGATGACAAGAATTATTATTTTCTTTTAAGAGTACACACAGCCGATGCGATATGCAGCATGTCAAGTGCAAAAGAGTGTAGAAGAGCTAATAATAAAATGATATTGCAAAAGTAGTAATGTAATGTGTGAAAGAGGAATTCATACACAACAACAACAGCAGGGCAACAACTCGGCAAGAGTCCATCTCGGTCACTGGTACTCTTTGTTTGTCATCGCCATCATCATCATCAACATCCAAAATGCTACGAATGAATGCGAAAAAGTCCAATGTAATAAATAAGAATAAGCAGAAACACAGCAGGTAGGAAAAGGCCACAGAAGAGGAAGATGAGACACATAGATAGCTAAATTTATTATTTTACTTTGATGGGGGTATCAAACGACCAAAATAGCTTGGTAGTTGTTGGTACAGTATACAAACTGTGACGATACCACTTACAACATAATATTATAAAATGCGCACAACAGCGCACTTCTCATTTATTTTCCTTGACTCTCTCTGCTCTGCTCTCTGTAATAGGAAGTGGAAAAGGTATGCAAATTTGAAATCGCAGTAAATTTTACGACGACTGCGAGAGAGACCTCATGACGATTTATTTGTTTGGAACGACAACGACAAAAAAAAGAGTAGTAGCCGAGCCAGCAGAGAGACATTCATGAAAAAAGTGACCGTGAACAGTAAAAAAATATTTTTGTAACTTGCTTCAGAGTACACACAATGCTCTCTCATGAGAACATGTAAGAATTTCCCATTGTCACACACATTCATGACAGCAAAGAAAACAATTATTGCTTCTTTTCATTTAAAAGTAATAATATAAAAATGATAATAAAACACTAACTTGTATCACATTTTGTTATGGATGTACACAAACAACTTGTATAGTTTTGTAATTGCAAAAAAATATGTTTAGTTTAATGACAAATGCTCAAATGAAACGAAAATTGTACTTTCCATGATTTATTGTTATTAGTATTTATAGCACATGTGGTATGCGAATGCATGGTGCATTATAACATTATTTTTACGAGTGTATGATTCTAAGTTGCGTGAAATTGAACGGTATGGCATCCTTCTTTTAAAGAAAATATATGTTACGAGATTTGCAAAAGTGGAATCTCAAAAAAAAATTCTTAAATGTCTTTTAAACGTTTTCATCATAATAATATAAATCCTGGGCATGTTCAAGAGTGATAATTAAAAAAGTGCACTTTTTCCTTTGGAAGAAGCAATTATAAAAAAGTTGGAAAATCTCAAGAAAAAAAGAATCCTTTCTTATGCAAATACAGTATATTTACTAAAATCTTGTACGCAGCAGCTTCAGCAGCAATTTTAACTACCTTTTTTGTTATAACAACTCATTCAACTTATTCCTCAATGAGGAATCCTCATTAACTTTTTTTATTTTGCATGCAAATAAGAATGAATAGAAGAGCTTAAGTTTTCATACAAAAGTTTATAGCTTGTCGAGATGATAAGGGTGCCAAAGTAGATGAAACATCAAAAGGTCCTTTGAACAAAAAATCTTTTTTGTGAGTAAATTGTGTGTGCAAACAGGCAGACAGGGAGGCAAAGATAGCCGAAAGTTAAAAGGGTTAAAAGGTTGAGTTTTGCGTTGCGTTTGGGATGATGAACGAAAGAATCTTCAAAGAAAATGGAGATTTTATGTAGAAATTGAAAACAAAAGGGAAAACAATGATAAAAATTTTGTAGATTGAAAGTGAAATGCTGTAATGATGAGCCATAGAAAAAAAATTCTTTTTGGTGAAGGAATGGAACGCGTCGCATCTCTCTCTCCCTCATCATCATGGTCACATCAAGAAAAGTAGTGTAATAGCAGTATAGATTGCAGATAGTGTAGAGATATCAAAGCCAAAAAGGTGTATAAAGTGGAGGTCTCTTTCGTTTCACTTAAATTCCTCGTAAAATTGTAAATCAGAGTTGTAAACGCCAACCATTTACCGATTTTTCTAGACAAACAATTTTAAAGAGATACTGATACATACCAATAAAAACCAACCACAAAATAAGAAGCCACTTTTGAGAAACTAAAGAGAAGCAAAAGATTAGCAAAGGTTTTTGAAAATTATTAATGAAATAACAACAATAGCAGCAGCAGCAACAAAAAACCTAATAGATGTATAGGCTTGGCTCATAAATTATTATGTACGCACACACGCATATACTCATTCACCCTCCACATTGTTGTCTAACGAAACTCATTGCTCACTGCAAATTGACAAAATAAACTATACATCACTTTTACAAAAGAGTCATTTTATAATTGTTTCCTCTCTTCTGTTTCTGTTTACTTGCTACCGTAGCATAAGAAAATGTGATGATGATGATGACGATGATGAGCTTCTTGTTTGTCTGTAAATATATGTAAGTCAGCAGTACAGTAAAAAACATAACAAGGCTGTTTTTGCAAATCAAACTTTTTATTTTACCACAATCCAATAAAGAGCTAATGCATTTGTTCATTATATTTTATGGTCAGTGGTTTGCAGGGTGAAGAGAGGACGGATTACGACGAACCTTTCAAAATATTTCAAAGTTACTTTCTGTTGTACGTAATGTGTTTACAACACACAGTCAATTAACGTGCAAATTGGGTTGTGGTTCATGTAATTTTATTTTTCGTGCAGTACTCTTTTTGTACTCCACATTATTATTTAGTTACGCAATATATACCAAAAACCAACCAAAAATACAATTTACTACTACTACCACTATACAATATCCCACTTTTTTTACTCGTAAAAATTCATTCAACAAAAAGGAAAACATTTTTTTGTTCATCAATTATTGTTACAAATGATTTATGCGTATCTGCTGCAAATTTTCATATAGTACTTTGTTGTAGGTAACTCGGTAGCATTTAAGTGGCTAGTATATCTTGCCAGATAATCATGTAAATAAATACCTATTTAGCTAACTTTTTGTTTCCTATTTTTAAAAGAAGTAAATTTCTTCCTATATATTTTTATATAAGGTATTGTAGATATAGTTTATGTATAATTTTTTTGGGTAATGATATGAAAGATTACATTGATTCTGCGCATTGTAGAGAATAATAATAATAGCTATGCAATGACTTGTATTGTCAATTTGGCTGGTAGGCATTCGTTTGGGTAATGACTGATAATAGCGCGGTATCCCTTTACAAAAATTCCTCATGTTTACTTTGTGTGCAGCTAATTGTGATGATGATTTTGATTATGAAAGAAGATGGCCACTTTTAATGAAAATTAGATCCTTCTTAATGAGTTTGAGCATATTTTATGAGGCGGACATTGTGTATTTTTGTATTATGGTAAAAAATGAACTCGTATAATTATACCATTTTACATAAATTTAAATTAGAAAATTTCAAAACATCAAATAATTTTCAAGCCCACCAGCATTCTTTTTTAAAAATAAATATGAAATTCAAGTAGTACAATGGAATAAAAAGAAAAGAAAACCTGAAAGCAATTTTTATCCAATTTATCATAAAAAATGAAGCGCTTTGAAAAGAATAAAAAAATGATTTTAATCAGTAAATTTTGCACCATTGTGATTTTATATGATAAACATATATTTTATATATTATGCTATATTCAATTGAGTATTTGCCAGATGCACCCATAAATATTTCTTGACCAGATGTAAGTAAAGTAGTAGCGGCAGTTTCCTTCGTGTGTGTGTCTATGTCCTATGCTTGTGCACATTTTCACATATTTTACAATCCTTCTTCTTCTTTTTGCAAAACTTGTGTGTTGTTAAAGGCACATTCCATAACCAGTGTCGGCGGCAGTCTATCAACTTTTAATTTGAATACTATATCCATATTACACACTATATATTTTCACATTTTTTTATATAAAAAATAGTGGAAAATAAAGCAGAACTTTTGGTAGTGACATAAAATTACACACACACTCAATCTATTATGTATGCGCATACATATAAAAGCGGGTGAAAAAGGGAGAAAATTTTTGTTTTGACTTCTCCTCCTAAACTCATTGGATATGCACTTTGTGTATTTATATGGGACTCATCCATTATCAAATGAAACTCCTACCGTTTCCAATAAATATGTCAGGTGAAATGCTTTATATTCTTGACTAGCCCTACACACAACACTCAAAAAACCCATATGCTATTATCTGTGCCGTTTTTTTGTGTGTGATGGGATGGGATGCTGCTGAGAAAGAGCCTACGCATAAAATATCATCGTCTTTTTCTCTCTCTCCTGTTGTTGAACTCATCTCCATTCACTTCCACCACCACCCTGACCAACTTTACTACTACTTTGTATTTACGCTGCTGCTTATTGAATAAAGTACATTTTACAAACAATAAAATACAAAATACTACAAGTTGAACAAAATTTATTAATAAAATATGCATCAAAAGTGCACATCTGCGAGCCGCTTTATTCCGTCTTGGCCTGATAAAAAGACGCCTGCTCTCTAAAAATATATTATATATTTTTTGTCTCTCACATCTCAGATCAGCATCATCAATCCTTAAATAATCTCATCTCTTTGAACTCATCCATACATACATATTTCTTCGAGTACCTTTTTTCTGATACACTTGCATAAAATTCCATTTATTATTATCCCAATGCTGCCAACTAAGTAGATCCGTGTAAATATACATGTATTATTGTAATGTCTACAAATTTTATTTTACTCAAACAAATGCACATTTTTTAAACATTTACTTCTCAATTGACTCGGACACTTGCAAATTTATTGGGGTTTGGTTTCACTCTGCTCTCTGATGTGCCTTAATAAACAAGTAAGTGGCCGTTGCCAGGATCATTTATACACATTTTTTTTGAACCATCATCATCGTTTGCCGTGTTGCATATTATGTTGCTACTTATTATTTTTATATCCTCTTTCTACACAGTTACTTGACATCTTTATATCACTTTTTGTGACCAACAACTTTTAACCCATTGTCTTAAGTTCATTGCCCCTCTACTACACACACAATATTAAGATGCACATACCTATTACCATGTAAAGTTCAAAGAATCATACATACTTTAATCATCAGACTCACTTTTCATATTACCATACATTTTCTATTTTTTGATGATTAAATCCTTTTACACCTTTTCCAGCACAAAACTTGTGCATTTCAAACTTTATGATGATTTAAAAGAGATATGCAAAAAAAATAGTCATCATGCTGCTGTCATATCTGCTAAAAATGTACAAACATCTTAGCACCTTTTTCTTTTTACACATGGATCAAGTACATAAATAATTGTTAGAGTTGTTGCACTTTTTTGTGTACTTTAAATTCTATTTTTTATTATTGTTAGTTTTGTATGTGTATATAATATACATTGTAGCATACCATAAATTACATTCTTTCATTATACAAAATGTAAATGTTGTGTGTGCATAGTATATTCTTCTTACATAAAAATAGTAATTCAAATGGCTTTAGCATACGATCTCTAACAACAAAGTGAAGAGCATGAAAAACTTCACGTAATACTTTTATATATATGCGGTTTTCTATAATACTTTATTATGAAACTACTTTTCTGATGACTGCTCTGTCTGCGACTCAACTAGGATTTGCTTTTGTCCTTTTACGAGAATAAACACAGGAGCTGATTTGCATAACACTGCATTTCATTAATAATGTTGCTATCAAATATATATACACCAGAAAGAATATATACAGAAAATATTTAACATTTTTATTTTCACAGTAGTGCAAAGCCAAAAAAAACCAGAAGCTATGGAAGATTTTTTTATCTCCCTCTCTCCTCTCTCCCTCCTCTGCATATTTAATTCGCTTTTCCAAAAAAATAAATATCTAAAGCTCAAGAGTGAGAGAGATTATTATACTTTTATACTACTTGTCTTTTTGGTCGTACTTTTTACAAAGCCAACAACTTCCTCTCGAAAAAATCTAATCTCTAAATAAGATTTTCTCATTTGTACATGGTCTGAATTACAAGGTAGACAACAAGGATAATACATTTTATTACCTTGCTGCTAATTCACCTCTCTTTTTAGTTTAGCTATTCATATTAAAATATTCTTTTTTTTCTGCAAAACTCACAACAGCAGCACACACTGAATTAAAAACCATTATAATATATTATTATTATTATATTTTATAACTTTTTATCTGAATGCTGCACATATTATTATTATTCATTTGAAAGGTGGAGAAGAAGAGAAAAAAAGAAGAGTAGGATGTTTGTTGAGATAAAAGAAGATATGCATATAATACACAAATGTACCTACCTACTTAAATATATATATACAAACATACCTACTTGGATACCTACATAAATACTTGACTGTCTTTTGTCTATTTGTGTGCTACCTCAATTGGTTCTATTCATATTATTACATAGGTATAATATCATTTACTAATGCAAGCAGCACTAATATAGCTACAGATAATGAAGCAGTGAAAAAGTCAAGTTCACTTCTTTTGCATCTCTCTGCTCATTTTATTTGGATGGATTTTATATACTCATTGGCTTGTATACTTTTGTATTTTGAATGGAAAGCTAGTTTTAAACAAATGAAGTGTAGTTTCCTTTTTCATCCCTTTTCATCCTCATCTCACCTTAAATATTTTTATATAAAATATATTTTACTAGTCCCTTCCGTCACATAATAAACCTTTTTTTCTGCATCCCCACACCACATGGGGCCATCATAATAAAGTAAAATGAAAGTGTTTGCATAGGCATATATCTATCTGTGAATGTTGACATGTGTGAAAAATTTACAAAAAGGTCCTTGAAGTCATCCCCACACCACATGGGGCCATCATAATAAAGTAAAATGAAAGTGTTTGCATAGGCATATATATATCTGTGAATGTTGACATGTGTGAAAAATTTACAAAAAGGTCCTTCAAGGAGTTGCAGTGTGGTATAAAAAGCTATATATAATTTGTAGCAAGTGATTTTTTTTAAATTTTTTTTTCAAAAATCAACAACAGCAGCACATTCCACACTGAACAATCCTGCGGCTATAAAAAATATGGTAGTAGTAGCAGTAATATATAACATGTAAAAGTACACATAATCATAATAAATTTAGATTTTTCGTGTTCTCGTCTGACGGAAGGATGACAAATTTGAATTCATTTCTACATTCGTCTTATTCGCAGACTATTAAATGTCACATCTTTCAAATCATGAGCAAAAATTTTTTTTTGCCATCGGCCCATATATTTATTTTGCAAATCACGTACCACTTGTCACTATCGCAGTGTTATACACACAAGGGTCAGCTACTTACATAAATGTACAATATTATGCACTTGCATAAAAATTGTTTTAAAAATATATATACAAAATTATAGGATAGCTATGTGCAAACATTGTACCTTGTTTTTTTTAAATTGTGCTTTAAAAAGTCAGAACTTGTGATTTACCTTCAGTTATAAATCAGCAGTTTTGTAAAGGGAAAATAAAGGGAATGGCTTAAAAACATTCCGTTATACGTTTTTCACGTAATACTTTTGACGGGACGATCATACCCAGAGCTCAACTCATATTATCATCATCATATTTTTTTTCATTCTTGTACTCTTCTTTTATTACATATCTTGTTCAACACTCAAAAAATTTTGCTATCATTTCCATCAACAAACTATTAAGCATGTCATGGAGGACCATAGCTCATATAAATATAGTGTATATTACTGTGATTTTGACAGGCTCTCTCTCGAGCTGTATATTATGCATTTTTTACATATAGCCGGCTAGGCTTTTGCTCATTCACATTCACATGGCTTGCTACTTGCTACTGCTCCTCAACCTCAACCTCTAAATTCTCAACTTATAAACCGCTTGTCTTCAACTTTTAAGTCCAAGATCATGACTTTACGTTTTCCCATTCACATTTTTAAGCTAAAAATCCCTCAGACATTTCAGAGTACACACTGCACACACAAACTAGTGTACTACAACAAATTTTATTTTGTTGTATGTGAGCGAGCATCATCGAGCAGTAATCATGATCATGATCATCATCGTCATTATAATCAGAAGCTGGGATGATGGTGTAGTTGTCTTGTTTTCTTGTTACCTACATACATACTAAACTTGCTAATATATCAGTAAACCCATTTCTCGTCACTATACTCACATTATCATCGTCAGTCATCACCATCACCAAACTTGCAAATCCACTGCAAGCAATATATTTATGTGATGGGTTCTTGTTGTGTAACTACATACATACCTGTATTTTGTTATTGTTACCAGCTTGCCTCTAACATAATCATTATCGTATCGTCATTATTATTATTATTAATCTTTTTTTAAAGGTATTCCCGGCCAGTTTTACAGTTTTTTTCGTTGTTTTGTACACAGCTTTGCTTTTTTCTTTTATAAGAGTGCATTGTATAATCACAGGAGATTTTTTTCCTGATCATCAGTTATACACCTTGAAACCTAAAAGGCCATTGCAATATTTAATATATGTAATACAAAAGAGGATGCAACTTGGTAAAATACCTGCTTCTGCTAAGCATAATGTTGTTGATGACGATGATGATGGTGAAATGACTAATAAGCAAGTAGGCATACATTATACACAAGACAAGTATTATTGCATACCTGTATTTACACTTATTGTTCCTTTTATAATGGTTATATTATTAAGCATGCTGCAGTTAATATGAATTATTATTATGTTTTCGGAACAAAACGTAACACAAGAGATAACAACGGTTTTATGGTTACAAACTAAACTTATAACAAAAATTTGTACACTGAAAACTTGTAAAACCAGCAGAGAACATAGCGGATGGTGCGTGTAAAATAATCAGTAGTGGATATACTACACTTTGTTTACATGTAAATACAAATATGTTAGTATGTTGAATGTGTGCATATTAGCAAAAACCATTCTTTACAAAATGCGTCCATTTGTCCTCAACATATACAGCTCTCTGTATTCTGTATAGCTGGATGGAAGACAGATAATTGTATTAATTTATCAACAGAAAGTGTAGCATACAAAGCAGTATAGAATTATACCCAATTAATCTCTGATGATAATGAATGTAGTCGTACCGTACCTAACTCAATAATAGCAGGAGTGGTGGTAGCAGTAGTAGTGAATAATAATATGGATGCAAACACGATTCCATTATCAAAAGGAAGGAGAAGAAGAAGAGGAGGAAAAAGAGAACATATTTTGAGAGGATGATGACGTTGGCTCTGTATAAGTTTGCTACTATTGTTTACGCTGAGCTGAGAGTATTGTAAATTTCAAAACTTTTCCTGGGGAAAAGAGTGAAAATGTTAGAGAAACAGCAGAGAGATATATAAGAATAATTCATTCATGCATTTTCTATAATAGTTAATGTAGCCAATACATTTGCTTTTGTGAGTATTATAGTAACAATACAAAGAGGAAGTAGACCAAAAAGTTAAAAGCTCTGTACTTGTGCGATGAACACGTACAAAACTAAAAGTTCAAGTGGGGTTGATGATGACGATGAGGATGATCATGCTTTATAATTTTATATTATGAGTGGGTACCTTACAGCAATGAATGAGAAAGAGGAAAAGATCATTTGCATTAAGATAGATGACTGTGTTTATATCCTATAAATAATATATACATACTATATAATATGTAGATATATAAAGGTTTATAGGTATACATTTTGATATGGTGGTCGTCCCAAAAGTCGTAAGTCATACGTAGCCCAGAGAGAGCCATGAGACAATAAATGCTGATTGATCACTGATTTCTCGCACAGTCATGGTAGTAGGGTGTTGTTTTTGATGGACATACACTGTATTGAATTTTATTAGAGGCTAAAAGGCTACGTATACGACAACAAGGCATTATTCTGCAAGCAAAAGGCTGTAAGAGGATTCAGATATAAAACACTGCCTTTTACAGCCAGCAGCAGCAGGTATCATTACGGCCATAGAGGCCGATGTCATAGTCAGTCAGGAAGATGTAGCAAGAAATAGAGAAAGAGTGAAAGAGTCAGGAATATAAACTTGCATGTAAAACGTGAAATATTAATACGCACACAAGTGTATGTATAAAAAAATATATGAAAGAAACATAATAATATGGAGTAGAATTGAGTGTGAGTAGTGAGTAGAGGGACAATTGAATGATGATGACGCAAAGTTATAAGTAGATTGGTGGGGTTTATTGTGATTTTCCCTGGGTTGTTCCGATGTGTGATGCAGACTAGTCATTATTCATCATCTTTTATGCGTACACACTAAAATAAAACATTATATGCACCACCTCATCATCAGCATCACGCACAGCACAGCTTCTGCGGCTGCTGATGACAAAGCATTTGCACTGATCACAATGAACCTCAGCCATTTTGAATAGACAGGAGAAAGAATTGAAAGCTAACGGTTTTGATTGAGAGAAGAAAACCTTTTTACAATACATTTTCAAATATACCTACTTTAGTATGTATGGACATAAAAGGTATAATATATAGCTATATAGTGATTTTGATAGTGTTTTTTCATACAATGGCTAATGGACCACAATGCCCTTCAGGACAAGCAAACTACATTTCACTTGACACTCACACACATGCATACACATAAACTCGCGTATCGTCGCACTTTTGACATTATCATTTTTAATTACCCTACACAATAGCCATTAGTGCAGGGCACACGCTTAGTGACTGTGAATCACTTTTGCTGACAGGACGACGACAACTTTAAGAGAATTACATGGTCTAACCTTTTCCAAATCGGGAAAATTTATATAAATTGCACTGATGGTATGATGGGATGAACACAAGTTGAAAGACAAGCTGAGCAATAAGAAGACGGCTTTATGCCAAAAGCGTCATATCATCATCCCATCATCATCAACACAAAATCCGCGTCCACCTCACCACATTCTTTGTGTACTTATCTATACCTATTTTTTACGTTATTATGTGTGCAAAATTACTTTATACGACATGTAATTCGGCTACAAGAGCACATAAATATACCATACCTAATAGCTAAAATACCTACCTACTTTTGCAACCCTCAACCCTCTCAGCATATTATATTTTTTTCGGCTGTCAAGATAAATGTGAAAAGAATAGTACATCAAAAAATCATTTGGTCGTCTCCTTCATCACATCACACAAGCTTTTAATTTCTCATGATAATTTTCTCATAATATTTAAATGTTTAAGTGAGACGGACGATTGTCTTTTTCTAGTTTTCATTGTCGGGTATCCTGTCCTCCTTCAAGAATAATAACATCATGTAAAATGCATGGTCAAAAGGATAATGTGCTTTTTTTTACAGCACCAGAGAAAATGTCGAAGGCAGGCAAAGGAACACACTGAGTTCATTCCTTTTTTATTTTATTTTACGGCTCACTATGCATGCTTGTCCAAATAGCAAAAGGTATTATTTGTATTTTAATGGCAATAATATTCATAGCATATTATGCGGTGTGGTAACGTTATATCCTTGAAAAAAAAATGTTTTGACATTTACGTCAAATGTAAATGTCTTATCATGTCTACTAAGATCAGAATAAATTACATCAATTAAACATGTAAAAAGGAGTTATGATAAGACGTGTAGGTAGACAGTGCAGTGGTGGAGGTATAGACTCTGCCGCAAAGTAACTAACCAGGCGTAAATATATATACATGCCTACTTTTTATCCACTCTACTCATCTTAGCCTTTTTATTATCGATGATCCTTTTTTTACTACACAAAACACGACGACCAATTCTCTGGCTGTGTTCGTACGTTATGTTTAATTTCTTTCCCTGTATTATGCATGCATTCATATTTTATATAAAAATAACTTTCAAGTGCAAACTTATTTTTTTTGGGTAAAGCTGTTAATATTACTCTGCTGTGCACGTTTTTAAAAACTGGATTTTTAAGAGTCACGTCGGCAACTTGTCTTTTACGTTTTTTTTACTACGGTTCATCTTTTACGAGCAATAGAGTTGTAAAAAAATTCTTGTAAAAAGGAGTCCAAAAAGTTTAGACTTTACACATGTTCACATTTAAAATTTAACTCAGTCAGTCAGCTCAACTATATAACAGTCACAGTGCATGATCATGATTACCACCACACACCACCACGAAGAGAAGAACACACGGTTGTCGTAAAAATAAAAAAAGATGGACACTACAAAACGCAGCAATACCAAGAAAAGCAAGAGCAGCAGTCAATCTCCTGAACAGATATTAAAAAAATATCCTATCGCAAAAAAAATTGTTTGAATAAAGAAAATCAAAAAGGCATAATAATAATAAGAATACATGAAAAGGCATTCGGTTTGCTGCTGGTCGAACTGCTATTATTTAACGGAGAGAGTGAAGCGGAGAAGTACGCATAAAAACTGTCGGTCGGAAAGCTATCCGTCTGATGAAAAAAACGATAGACAATAGACAACACAACAGACAACATATTTAAGAAAAGCTTCACTTGAGCATGCCAAACGCCAATATCTTATTTTGTTCTCATAGTAAATATCAAATATATGCTTAGGTTTTGAAGCTGAAGTATTAGCATTATCATACCCAACCGTCATGTTTTTAATCTATTCGTAATTTCAAATAGATAGTTTATAGCCAGATAAAATGATAAAATACATCAGTAAACTAGACTCGTGTAAAAAGGGCATGTTTTGTGTAGCATTACCAATAATTCGTGTGGTAAAAGTTGGGAAAATGCGTGTAGAGAAAACTATTTTTTGATACTGATGTTGTTTTGTCTTTTTTCAATTTTTCTTGCTTCGTTGCAATTTCATCATGCACTATTCCTACAAGAATGAGAGAAAAAAATCAAGAAATAAGAAGGCGGGGAAGAAGAAGAAGATGAGGCAATAACAATAATAACGCTACCGCATAGTAAGTACACGCCTTGTCATGGTTTAGTGTGTACACATGTTACTATACCTATATTACAGTATGCAATACTAGGGAAAATGTCACAACATTTAGATAACGTCCCGTGATAGTGAAAGAGTGTGTGTGTGTGTGTCATGAAATGGGACGACAGAGTACCCAAAGTTCAAAATGTCATGGGTTGGAAGAGGAAGAAGAGAAAGTGAATTTGAAGAATAATATAACATGCTATTTTACTATAGGGACGTTATTGCAGCAAATCGTTCAGCCGGAATGATAATAATGCTGTTGTTATTATAGCATAAGAGCTAACATTTCACAGCATTACAGCTCACTACACAGCAAAAAACACACCGAAAAGACATCATAAGCAGAAAATACAACAAGCACTCACTCACTACATTACGTACGTAGCTACTTATGAGTATTAAGACGATCGCTCTCTTGTTTCATATAGCTATATATGCAATATATATGTATACCTATGGAGGTATATATATTTATATTATGTTGTTGCTGCGACCCTTTGCATTTCTGCCGCATGCAATCGCATTGCATGACAATACGCATTTCCCTTCCAAAAAGTCATCAGAAAATCGTCATCCGAAAATTCGGAAGACACTAAAAAAAGTCACATTATCTTACATATTGTTGACTCTACACACCCCATACCAAAAGAGATAAATATATGCTTGTGGTGAGCCACATCAACATCTCTTGTAACTCTTGGGGGCGGAAGTAATAATAATGATACAGACGGGAGAGAAAAAGAGGAAAAAATGTGTCTTGAGGGGAGGAATGGGGGAAAATACAAGAAGGGTGATTTAGACTGCTACACTACTTCTATCTCTCTGGAGAAAGTTTGTTCTTTTACTACTGGCAAAAGGAA
>JAITYZ010003410.1:0-13431 GCA_027744595.1 Paronellides praefectus | reverse complement strand
CCCCTTCACCATGCTACTTGAGTGGAGCGACATTGTCTGTCAGTTGCTTGTAAGCTGCTGCTGAAAAATGAATCTTTCACATGTTATATGCCTCTTTTCTTCCTTCTGATAATAATAATAATAATAATAATAATAATAACAAAACATATGCATGCAGCAGCCCACAGTAGTAGTATTATTTGTATACCTAAATACGTGTGTATTTAAGTAGCATACTATATGGCGCGATAACTTGCTTCATGTTAAAGGCTTTCCAATGAATAGACTAATGGACTAGTAGTAAAAATGCGGTAGATATTATGATACGACTACTCACTACTGCTGCTATAAGTGTTCTGGGAACAAAAAAGTTGTAGCAAAAAAAAATATTATTATTATTCAACTCTTTCAAGCGACTCATTTTGATAGCGGACTGGGGATGTCAGTAAAAAAAAACTACTACACAACGCAACGTTAGAACTGCAGCTGCATACATTTCAAACTACCACCAGTTTTCATTTGCAAGCTTTACACAAAATTTGTACTTATTTATGAACTTGAATTATTTTTCGGTCTACCAAAAATAAACCCGGATTTTTTTTTCGTTTCCGAAAAAATGTATAACCCTTTGACTGAAAACAATTTTTGAACTGTGCCTAGGATATGATAATATTATGAGCTGCGAAAGAATCCCAGTTATAGCAACAATGGCAATAGGGGAATTAAATGATTGTCATGTTCATAAGATAACACACGGATTCGGTTTCACAACAACTAACCGGTTCAATTACAATGAGCAGGTCTGCCAGCCGAAGAATATTATGTAGGTATACGTATTTGTGAACAATGAAGATAAGGATATATATATATACATAGGTAGGTATACATAATAATATTAAGTATTCTGACTATGTCTGGTCGGTCATGTCTATCAGTTTCATCAATTATTTGACCAGTGGTGGCAATACTACATGATGCATAGAGGATAATTTGGCAGTGATTTGATTATTTGATAAGCCAACAAACAAAAAAGTCACTATCAGTCTTTTGGCAGGTTATGGACGCAGGGTATTTGACTTTGTGGTTGGTCGAGCATGTTTATGAATATATTCATGTTACATTCCTTCTAATAATTTAAGTACTATAAATAACATTTCATCCGCCATTCAAATAAATATATGTGCACAGATAATCTTAAAAGAATATCTAATAAGCCTATGCGCAGCATTGAATCTGTTGATAATAAAAATGATGATGATTTTATGATACACACAAGCTTGACAGTTTTATTTATTTATTTTTTATGAATTTTAATTATTGAATTACTATAATTGTTTGTTTTCTTTTCTTGTTTATTTCATGTTCTCCACAAAACCAAAATTCAACCTACCTGGCAATTTATAAAAAATAAATCAAAAAACACGTTTGATTTTTTTATTGATTTCGCTGCTCCAAAACACGCTTCTTCATCAACAACAACAACCATTGCAACAACAACAATGAAACATCACAGGAAGTAAGTACTAATCATCATCACTATTCTACTACATGTAAACATGTTATGAAAAGTTGGAGCTTATATATTCTATATTATCAATGTGTGTACCAATCAACAATGTTTTATTGTTAACACCAAAGCATTTTGTATTTTATTTTTTGTATAAATATTGTGAAAAGTTTTGACACTTTTGACTCGTCTCCCATTAGCACTCTCTCTGATGCTGTACAACATTTAATGATTTGAGAATGACATTGATTTTTTTCTGTGAAAAATATTTTGGTTATTATCGCCTATTTTTTGTACTACCTTCATTCACGCATTTTACAAAGTAAACTTGTGCATCTCGTGCGCATTTTTGTTGATGATGATGAAATGTTGTCCAAATGCTCCTCCGCATTGATTTGAAACCACACCAATAAACATCAGTCTTCAGTATTTTATCTCTGTACAAATATTTTTACATGCAATAATAAAGCCTCTCTCATGTTATAATCATCATCATTAGTTTCATATTCATATAACATCCATCCATTTTTGTATGCTGTCGCACGTATGTATGTATGTGTCGAAGCAAAAAGAAAAATATGGGAAAATGACATGAAAATAATGATCGGCTAATGACTTGCAAGAAAATTGAACGTAGAGCCAACAATGCATTTCACAGAGATTAAAAGGAGGAATGAATATTATTGTCACAAGTCACAACAAAGTACTTTGGTGAAGGGAAGATACTTTTTCTTTTTGTTCGTAACAAGCAGATATTTTTGATGTGGTTTGTGATTTTGGAATTGGGTTCCAAGAAAACTAGTGTCATTCTCTACAGATAAATATCTATACAGTTAGGATATATGCTATTGAAAAAGCTCAAACCTGACTTGAATCAAAGAAGAATTTTATTTATTAAATATTTTTTTCTTCAATTTTGTGTCGAAATGAATCAAATGGGTCCACCCCATCATCACATGGCTTTGGCCCACCATCCCCACCACCACTTAGGGCTAGGCGATATGAAAGGATGAAATTTGGGGTTGCCCTGTTCCGACTATAACTTCGCTGCCGCTGCAGCCGCAGCGGCGGCTGCACAGTCTCATGCGTACAATCCTGAGGATTTCATGGCTCCATCAAACTTCTAAATCAAAAATCAGCTGCAATTTGTGGATCTCGTTGTTTTTACACAAAAAATACAATAATAATTATCATCATCAACATGATCGTCGCATTCTCATCGCATAATATACAAAAATATTAACAACAACAACAAAAAAAGGAATTGAAACACAAGAAAATCCTTCAATTCCGTTAACAACAACAACAACAATAAGCCAACCTTGAACAAAGAGCACCTTTTATCATTATTTTACCTCCTTCTTACAATATTTTTATTACCGAGACCTTGACTTGTACCAAAAAGGGTTATTGTCACGCTTTGTTCAATCCTTTTTCTCATCAATGGTCAGTTTTTGTAGTTTGTCTAATTCATTTACATATTATAATTATACATACCTACCTGAGTTTCTTCAAAAGTTTATAAATACTTTTGATAAAAGGAAATCTACAATACATAATTTTTCATGCACAAAAAAAAGATTTCCTTTTCCAGAATGAAAAAAATACTCAAAAATTTGTATACATAATCATCAACATCACAAAATATATAATTTCATAATATTTCTCATACAATGTGTTATTTATACAAAAAATGTATATTATAATGATTTTATTATAAATTACACATTTTTTTTTAATTTTTGCCCATAGAAATGCATTTTTAATAACCATTTTATTATATTTTGACTTCTAGCATGGCTAGTTGGCAAGATGACACACACGATTTTTAATGACAAAAAAAGCAACGATCCAAAACATTTTCGATTTAAAAAAGAGGTTTATATACTACCATGAAAGTCTTGAGGATTGGAAGAAGTTAAATTCGGAACAAGGCGTTTTTTAAAGGTGCAATCGGAATTGCGGAAAAAAATAGTAAAGTGATTTGGATTGCACCTTGACCATAGGATAATTACTATACATACAACCATTTAAAAAAAAACAACTTTTACATAATAAATAGGGAATTTCAAAGATTTTTGTAAAATGTATATTATAATGATATTATTATAAATTACACATTTTTTTTAATTTTTGCCCATAGAAATGCATTTTTAATAACCATTTTACTATATTTTGACTTCTAGCATGGCTAGTTGGCAAGATGACACACGATTTTTAATGACAAAAAAGCAACGATCCAAAACATTTTCGATTTAAAAAAGAGGTTAATATACTACCATGAAAGTCTTGAGGATTGGAAGAAGTTAAATTCGGAACAAGGCGTTTTTTAAAGGTGCAATCGAAATTGCGACAAAAAAATAGTAAAGTGATTTGGATTGCACCTTGACCATAGGATAATTACTATACATACACAACCATTTAAAAAAAACTTTTACATAATAAAAAGGGAATTTCAAAGATTTTTGGATTTTGGAATATAAATGCAAACTGCTACAACAATAGCTATGTATACCAAAAATTAATTCTTTAACGCATACATACATAATAAATTAATAGTTTAACTTAAATTATAAAAAAGTCTGGATATATTGTGTACTTGTACATACATATAAATATATATTACCACATAAAATACTACATAGCATAGGAATAAATTACCCACAAATTCAAAACTAAGGGATTATGCAACATTACTTCAACATGTAAGGTAATGGAATTAACCTTCACTTGAACCGTGAGAGTTTTAAGATGGATATTTTATAAAATGTCGTGTAAGTCAATCATCACCTCTTTCCATTCCATTTTTTTCTCTTTTATGTAGTATTCCTATCAAACTTTTTTTTAAAGGATTGAGTACTCAAAGAAAACAAATATCTCACTTAACAAGAAAAACTTACATTACATCTAATTTTCAACATGGCTATACGTTATACATAGGGAACCCTATATGCAAAAATAGTATAGTGATTTAGTGATTTAAAAATGTATTCACTGTTTCAACTTTAAACAATACCTGTATTTTAAATCAAATTTAGCATTTTCCTAATAAAGCAAGTATCGTAATACCTAAGTATATAGAATATCAATTTATGGAGAAATTGAAATAAGGATTAAATAGGTTTAAACACATTTATTACAACAGAGTCTATTCCATCTTACCGTGATTTTATGGATTAAATAGGTTTAAACACATTTATTACAACAGAGTCTATTCCATCTTACCGTGATTTTCAGCATACTTGCAAGTTTACTATAAATATATATATTAAAGTTTAAATAAATTTAACTAAATAATATACCTACATTACTTAATAGTGAATTATTTTAGGATGGTATTCGGTAATATACATAAACGTATCTTCCTTTTGGATTAAATGCAATTTCTATCTACGACTACTAAAATATATAGTTTGTTGAAATATGTATAATCAAGTAAGCAGTATGTCAGATGATGTGTCTAGGTATTTGTTTGTTTGGTCGCATAATGTTAATTATTTTTTTGTCTGTTATCATCATCACATCACTACTCTGAGCATTTTTATATGCAGCGCAAAATAGTCAAGTTAACTTTTAATTAACTTGTACATACATTACCTATACATCTAAATATAAGCAGCTAGCAAATTCTAAAAATTTATACCGTACATAAATTGAAAAAAATTCACCAACATCTAATAAATCAACTAGACGCTGAATGAAAAAAGTGACGCTGGTTCAGAGAGTGAATTTGAATAGCAACCATAACAACGATATAGCTAGCGTATATCAATTATCAATTAATACTATTGAATATCAATGCCCGGAAAATCAGGAATCTGAAAGGTTTTTATATAAATTGACCCATTGAAAAAATACGGTAAAAAACCATACAATAATTTTCGGATTTAACATCTCTGTAAAAAAACATGAGCGTCATAGCTAAATTATTTATACATTTTGCTTGCTGTTATATGGCTATCTCATTAAACCGATAAAATATTTCTACTTAAAAGTTATAATTATTATTGAACAAACTTTTAAGTAATTCCCTAAATAAAGGTAATTCTAATCCTTAAGTTTAGATATTTAGGCCAATATTAGCTGACTTAATACTGAGATAATAAGGTACTGCGTATTGCATCCATTTGCAATATTCTTATGCTTTTTAAAAAAAAGGGCTGACAGTGTACGAATTGTAAATGTTGTATTAGTCACAAAATTTCAATTTGACTTAAGCATAGTATAAAAAAACTATAATATTATAGTCTAAAATACAGAATATACTATCAAATTACAAATTTAATTAACAACTGCTCTCTTTTTCGCTGCTTGTTTCAATATGTTTTTCTTAATTTTTTTTAAATTTTCACACGAAATTTAGCAGCGCCTAAACTATCAAGTGGAAGGAAACGCTAATCAAATTTTCTTCTTAATCATCAATCACACACCCAAAAAATTATGTAATGACATTGATAAATAATAATGCAATACAAGCATGCTGAGAGAAGAGCATATAAAAGCACGTCGTCCTCGTCGTCGGTACTTTTTTTGTTCATAAATATTTAGCACACGTTTAAAACAAAGGCTTGGCCTAAAGTACTATTTTACAATAAACTTCCATACATCATAATCAAAGGCTTGATTTTATTTTTATGCTTGAGTGGGACTTTGAAAGAAATATTATAAAAATGTGTCAAATAATAATATAGAAAATTGGGAACGTGACTAATATGTCCACTGTCACAAATACACAAGTAATTAATTACAATATAAAAAAATATATGAAAAATTGCTTATGCATTACTATCAATTTTTTTATTGATTAATCCAAGCTGCTGCTATTCTGCTGCCATTTTTTTGAGTCGCATTATCATCATTGCATTCAGAAAAACAAGCAAAATGTATTGTGGTTTTGCTTGCTTGTGTGTGGAGCAGCACAAGTACAAAGAATAACACTTTATTGCATGTTATATTACTTGTACGTGGTGGCACGTCTTGAGGGTGTGAACTTGATACATGGCGTTGTATGTTTTTTCTCTTCTTCTTTTTCGTATTCACGATGCCCCGTGATTCTTTTGCAATTCTTCATTTTGGTTAGATTCCAAAAGGCCAACTTCCATCTTGAAACAAAAAAAATATCGGGCACGTTGCGTTTCTTCTTCTTTTTATCCATTCAAATGAATCTTTCACTATAAAATAAGCTATCATTTTTATGCAGAGTAAAAAATGTATAAAAATATATTCTCTACAACTCCGTTAGTTACAACTACTTAAATTACTCTTCATGTTCTGTAAAAAAAAACATATTAGCTATCTAGATTTTTTCCCCTCTTTTTTCCAACATGAGTTCACCTGATAAAATCAACAATACTTTTCACAATATTTTAATCTGCAACTCAAAAAAATATATTATATCTTTACTCAAATTGTGCATGTAAAGTTATTACAAAATTATATGACGTGTTTTAAATATTCAAAACGTCTTATAAACCCATCGTTTCCTTGGATACGACCATAATATTCACTTTACATGTTCATTTTGACTTCGGAGGATATATAATGTTCTGTACATATTTATAAACCCGTTTTTATAATTCATAAGGAGCAAAGTTACCATAAATAATTAATCAATCTAAATAAATAGCTATACAATAAGAAAAAGGGTTAAAATAAAGTAAAGTGAACAAGGCAATGTTTTTGGAAAATAATATAAAAATTTTGAAGAAAAATCGTAAAATTAAGTGTATTTTGTTTTGATAGAATTTCATCATCAACAATGTATGTAGGTATACGAAAAGGGTTAAGAAAAAGAGAAAGAGAGAGATACGTCAACAGTATTACATGTCGAATATAATGAACATTTTAATTAGTGTGTTAACAATACATCCAATTTTACGAATAATTAGTATAAAAAGTACTTTGCAATTGAAATCTTTAAACCTTGTATACGAACCGGTAACATTTCTAAATTTAAGTGAAAAGAAATAATAAGGTAATATATATTAGGCTTTATCATGTAGATTATTCTACTATTAAAACTATTATTAAAAAAATTATAATAGTTTATACAACTGAATTGAAAAAATATATACACAATATTTAGAGTTGCTATGACTTTTGCTGAGGTTAAAGTTTTATGGCTAAGCTGTTAAGACTCTAAACTTAAGAGTGTTAAGTATACTTGAAAAAAAAAAGGAAAATTATGTCTTTGATATACACGCATGCATCCAGTATACGATTTTACGATTCTTGTCTTTTGGTATTACTAGCTATGCTATATACGTATTATACCTACCTACTATAAAAACAAATAACATGGAAGTTGTATAAAAAAAAATTGAATTTTTTAGTTTGCTTCTAAAAAAAGTAATGTATGTACATATTGCTGATTGTCAATTAAATAGTTATACAAAACACATAATAAATACCTATGTATACGTATCTATTATNTACAAAACACATAATAAATACCTATGTATACGTATCTATTATAGAAATCTATAATATAGATCATCATGGAACAAGTATTGACTTTTTTAGCTGTTGTTGTGGAAAAGTACTTTTTTCGGTTTGTAAATAAATACGTTACATAAATGTACATGTTAAATATATCTGGATAAATGTTATATATATTTAGTATTTATTACATGTAAACTTTAGGGATATTATTAGAGCAGGCATTCATAATATACATGCATAATAATAATTACACATTATTTTAGATAAAAATACCAGCACTCTCAAATAATTTAATATTTTACAATTGCATGTTCAGGTTTTGTGGATAATTTAATTTTTGTGTCTTTTTAAAAAAGTTTTAAGTTAAGTTTGCTAAGTTACAATTTTTTTAAACCGGTGTTGTACATAATTGCGATTTTATTAAAAAGAAACAAAACACGTGTATGTATAATGAGTTAATCATGCATAAATAATAATATATTATACAAATGTTGTATTTTGTTTTTGTGTGTCTTTTTCGAAATATTTATGTATGTATATTCGTATTAAAATGTAATAAATATAGTTAAGGTATTGATATTGATATTATTATTATGTAAAAAATCACAAATATAAAAACATGGTCAAAAAAGAAATCTTAGTTGTTTTAAAACCAGTAATATATTATTATTATTATGTATAAAAGTAATTACTCGTGAGAAAACGTTCTAATTAATTTAATAGAGTGTGATTAAATAAAAAGGTGAATATTTGTGTTCTAAAAAACTATACAAAAAAATATATACCTGTATTTAAAATTCATGCAATAACTTTATATGCATAATAATTGCTAATTGCACCTTGCAAATTGCAACTCCACCCATTTTACATAAACCAATCATCATCAAATTTCATACAAATTTTCTCTCGTGTTTTTTTGTTTTCCAAAATAGTTGTAAAATATATGTGTCAGCTGGGCCAACCTACTATATAGCAATTCATTTACTCTTTTGATAGTTGTTAGTACAGTGGGGATGAAATAAATCACGGTTCTGCTAGTCTTGTTGTTGTTCTAAATCATGTTCTCAAAAAGATATATCATAAATCACTATATAACACGAGCAGGATCAAAAAGCCATTTTTAAAAAGAAACCGATACGATTTGAATTATTTTCTAGAAATCTTTGATTTCCCATTTGCAAAAAGAGATTTCAGAAAATAATATGTGTTATGTGTTTAATAATATATTAATTTGATATTATCATTTTTCTACATTTTTGTTCAAACTTTTCTGAAAACAACCAGTTACAAAATAAGTTAAAAGTACTTTTTAGCTGGTTTGTATATTTGACGTAATACAAAGTCGAAAATTAAATTGTTTCTTTTTATATCAAAATCGATTAAACACAGGTAGCCTATCTCAGTCGCTTTAAAGCAGGTATATAATTTCTGATTACTACTTTACTGGCAATTACAATTTTCAAAGTTGATATACCCTACAAAAAATCGAGGCATCCATGACTGATTTTTTTTTGTTCTATATGCCATGAGCCAATTTGCCTTAACACGACATGAAACCTGTTAATTTGATGCATCATAGCTTCCGATTAAAAAACTTTGTTTGGATTTACCTATTCATATTTTATTTTACAGGGTGTATCTGTATCTCCAGATCATAATTGGTATACTTATTCTAATATATACCTTTTTGGCAGAACTGTGCGTGCAATAATAAATTTGATGTTCTCAGTATTGGATATTATGGGGGAAATTGACGTTACATACATAATAAGCATAACACCCTGTCAGCCAGCAGAAAATGATGTTTCCAGAATTCAACAACTACATTATGGATTGCATGCCACATATTATTTACCCTTTTTATGAAAGTTATATGTTGTGGTATGAATAAAGAGATGTAATTATTTGAGGAAATATGAGACAGAAAGAGCTTTTAGCGTGTTAACACTTCGTTTAAATCTGTCAGTTTTTTTCATCTAGCACGGCGGCGGTGCATCACAAGGGAAATTTGATGTTTTTCCTGAGTATTAGCTATAGTTATTGTAAGTTAAATAGGGATATTATGTATATAGGTATGTATGCAGCTATGCATATATTTGAAGATGCAATATTTTTCAATGTAAACGAGAGCATCACAAGAAGCATTGAAAAGATTTCTTTTTGGGTAGAAATGAGCATACATTCATGCGTAAAATATCAAAAACAATAAGTGTATGTAGTCCCTACCTCTGCCGTATAGAAATTGAAACCACATTTGTTCATATGAACTTAATGAGTAGAATTGATTTAGGTAATCAAATGTTGAAAAAGTATTGTATCCCCATACTTGTCTACCAATCAGACTGAGAAAAATACTAAAAAAGGTAAGAAACTCGAGACTGGATTGTGATTTTCTTTTGCACATGTTAGCTTTTATTTTTTTAGCAAAGCCGCATTGATAAAGAATAAAAAGGTGCTTCTGACTCCCACCACACCAGCTACTATAAGGATAGGTAAGGTAAAAAAACAACAACTAGTCTAAGCACGTTTTGCACCAGAAAATGAATGATTGATAGTGAACTGCAACAGCTTTAAATGAGCCTCTTGTACCATGATGATGATTAAGTTTGTGTGCTGAGAGATTTGACCTGTGGCTCCGTGTGTGGCTTTCCAAAAGATTAATTGCGACCAGCTCCGGCTTCCTTACTTACATAATATATTTTACTCCTTCTCACTCCATTCATATAGCATAATATATAGCATACATACTACAACAACTACATATATTATACTGGCTAGACTGGTTTTGCCCACAACTTTTTTTAGACCAAAATCTTCATTTAGATTATATCCAATGTGTTTAATATGTACACATCTACCTACCCCACACATGGAGAATACCCGCCGGTTCTCACAGTAGTCGTGCTTTATATAGACTTTTGCTAAACGAAACAAGGCATACATAAAAAAGTCATTCCAATATACACATAATATATATAGTCATGTATAAAGTATGTAGTTCCAAGTTGGAACTTGCAAGGGGTACGTATTGGGTCATTTTTATAAAAATGGTAAAACATCCGTCAAAACATCTACCCTGTTCATATGAATGAGTTTTTCCTTATATTTTACCACTGCTCCTCTCCCATTCCAACGACGACGACACGACGGCAGAGCAGAACAGGAGGACCCAACTGCCTTCACCAATGTGGTTGAACTATGTGTGTTGTTATGTTGATAGGAAAGGAAAAGTTGTAAGAATGTATGGTATGTTTACTTCCCCACTGTGACGATAAGTGCTTTCCCTCAACTGAGCAAACAGCGTTGTGCTCTCTTCTTCTTGTTGTTGTTGTTGTGTTGGCTGTGTAGTATTTACCAAGTCAAGAAAGAAAACATCCATTAAAATGCCTCCACAACAAGTATTATTATTCACTTTACGACGAGGCAGGGAAAAATTTGCACTTAATTAGCAAATATATTCTACCATAAGTATCCAACCATCATTTTTCATCTTTTCCTTTTCTTCATCTGTTCAGTCGTCGGTTCGTTTTTCTCTCCTTTTCTCTCTCTCTTTCTACCGAAGGAAAAGTATAGACCTTTTAGCCCAAATTGAAGGCGTACATTCTCCAAACCAAAAAAAAAGAAAAAAATACGGTGACGAGGAGGAAGAAAACGACGAGACTTTCCCCTTTTTCTTTTTCTCCTTGTAACACAGAGAGAGAGAGAGAGTCGGTGTGAAGTAACATTATTATTCGCTCACACGTAAAAAAGTTGAAATAAATACTACCACGCTCTTTTCACATTTGGAATGCTCATATTAGTCTCCAATCCACAAAATATAAATACCCAAGATGAAGAGGAAAACGAAGAGTATTACCATGCACGGGAGAGAGAGAGAAATTCAGTGAGATGGTGTGTCTCGCTCTTTTTTTTCTATTATCGCTTTGTTGTTACAAAGTTGAAAGTGTTGTAGTTGTACTATTTTGCTTGAGTTTTTCTTTCATTCCTCTCGTCTTCTTCTCTCTCTCTTCAGAAAATGTCGACAGAATTCGACCCGACAAGGCGTGAGTCAACCCTTTCATTCAAATTCAGAAAAGGAAGCTAGTCAAGCTCAAAAGAAAAAGAAAGAATGAAAAGTACACATGAACAGAAAGAGAGAGAGAGAAATACAGAAAATGCATGCAACTAAAAACTCACGTGCTTATGAAGCGAGAGAGAGTGTGAGTGAAGCGCCTTTTGAAGGAGGAAGAAGGGAAAGAAGGTTTTCTTTTTCCCTCTCTCTCTCAAACATACAGACATACAAAACTCTTCTTCTTCTTCGACTCTCTTTAAGAAATGAAACACGTTTTTAATGAAAATGGAACATAGGCAACGTTTTCAGGAGACAAGGAGGAGGAATAAGCAAAAAAACGTTGCATTGCAATACAAATATTATTTCCAACATTGGAATATAAATATCAATATCGTCTTTTTGTATACATGCATATTACACACTTTTTTCAGTACAAAAAAAATAACATCACCACAGCTAAAACCATTGCTGCAGCCAACATAACAAAACAACAACAGCAGGAGCAGGAGCAGCAGCACATTAAAGTAAAAACTGACTGACTGACTGTCAGGTTGGTTTGGTTTGTTGTTTTGGTTCTTTGCTTGACTGACTTGGTTGCTCCATGGTCTGTTTAAAGTGAAGTTTGGTTTCCTCTATTTGTTTTCTCTGTGACTTGACTACTACCACAACTACTATATTTACTACTACCCAGCTAAACGCTTCCCACAAAAACACACCACACACACAGGGTGTTATGTTAAACTGTACCTTTTGCATAAGATATTCATCTCGAGAGAGAGAGAGAGAGAGAGAGAGAGAGAGAGAATGCTATTATTTCACTTTTACAATTTTGAATGAATGCTTCAACAGAATGTAATATATTTTGTTATTGGAAGATGTTAATATGCATGATAATGATTATATGGAATATATCCTTTGAAATCCTGGACCTGCATGCATATATGCTCATATAGTGGAGTACACAGTGAAGATAGAAGGGAAAATGGTAAAACGAAAATACATTTTAGTACACAATAAGAAAAAGCCAAGTGGGTGAAATGACGGAATAACAATAGTTGAAATGCATCACAAAAACGGTACAGTTTGAGTGGCACCGAGTGTGAGTTGAAACTTTCGCTGGCGGAGGAGAAGCAACTTTTACATGCGTTCATGCACACATATTATTGTCCTCTTAGAAAAGTATACATGTAAAATGTATATATATTATGTTTGCATATTATATTGATACAAAAATATAGAGTCAGTCAAGCTTTGAAAATAACAAGGGGTTACACATTGGATAGGTTGTTTGGCGGTGGAAGACGTGAGAGGACGTGAAATGCGAATGAAATTGAACGGAAAATTCCTGTGTCGAAAACAAATTTCAACAAGGGAAATTGTATTTTTCTCCTTGCTATTAATGGAAAATAGCATACAAGCTATTAAAATAGTATGCACAAATAAAACATTTTTT
>JAITYZ010003409.1:0-20900 GCA_027744595.1 Paronellides praefectus | reverse complement strand
GAAGACATTCGGAAGACTTGTCTTTTTACGTGAATTATAGGTATGCTTGAGCAGTTAGGTATGTAATATGTTTCAAGTTTGAATGTGTTTGGCGCGTCTTCATTTCATTTCACATTTCTCAATGCCTCTGGTATGTCTGTGTGCGTATACCTGTCTAATATTTAAAGGGTTTATTTGTATATCAAAGTATTTGCTGTACGGTTGTTTTATACATGTGACATGGTAGTTTTTATAGCTGAAGCGATGCAGTTTTAGACATGGTTTAGATTTTAATTGATTTAGCGCTAATGTGTTTCCACGAGCTTATATACTCGCTACACCATCGTGATCATCATCTTGGTTTGTTTGTGTCTCTTAAAGGAAAATGTATAGACAGTTTTTAATTCCTTATAAAAACACAGTGCAAATCAAACAATCTATTTATAAGAAATAAGAGATTTTCGAAATGGTGCTTCACGTCACCCCAAGAGTCTCTTGCTTGTAAAATTTTAACTTCTACACATATCTATATAAACCACATGAACTTGTACTTTTCCTCTTGTTTTCCGAATCTCCAAAATTGGTTTCTAGTATAAAAGAAAGAAGGAGAGAAAGAGAAGAAAAAAGATACATACATTCTTACCAACATCTTCAGAAACCCATTCCCGTATTATGAAGAATACACAATGTATGTGGCCTTTTTATAGTTCCCTGTTTATAATATTTTCTTCCTAGAATAGCTTCTGTAAACTTTGATACAAGGATCAAACAATAACAACAAAAATAAAAATTGAATGGTTTTTTTCATACTTTTCTTGCTTTGCAGTTTGCTTGAACAGAAACGATTCCAATTCAATCAAACCATCACTCGTAGTTTTTTCCGTGATATAAACATTTAAATGTTTGCTACATAAGTATGTATATATATAGTTGATGTACTTGTCCAGTCTCGATCTACTGCACATTGGTGTTTTAGTATTTGTGTGTAGGTATATGACGAGGAAAACACTTTTCCTTTTACACTTTTGTTGCTGTTCTTGATTTGATCCAGCGAAATTTGCTTGTGTATCTTCGTTGGGACATTTTCACACGACCACCAATACCACCAGCTCCCCACCAACCGCAATCTACAAGAATTACTACAAAAGGCATGTATAGAATAGATAGGTATATTTTGTGTTGTTGTTTCTACTGAATGGTTTCATATACCTACTATGCGACTATGCAATGCAACTATTTTATGCGTTGACAAAGGGAAGGAACAATTGACACACAGGACACAGGTTGCTTGAGGCTGGAAGCTCGTCACGGCAAGTGATTGTTCTTGTACTTGTGTACATTTGGATTCCTTCCGTCACAAAAAAAACTTTGTTTGCACTTGTATCTGTCGCATTGTATTTGATAACAAAGATGAGAATATAGTTCCACTACTGCTGCCCTTATACAACATTGTGTTATTACTACATTGCTTTTCTCTGTGGTTTTTTCAAACAGAAAAGCTAACAAAACTTTTCTATTCATTTTCGGGTTTTTCCCTAACTTTTTATGTTATGCGGTGCATTGATCTGTATAAAATTGTCCATAAGACCAGCCCACTTGATAGTACATTTATTTTTCCTTGAAGGTAATCAAAATCAATTCTTGAAAAGTTTTATGTTATGCGAGTTTCCGGTAAAAAAAATAGAAAATCATGCAATGTAAAGGCAGACGGACAGACAAAGTGAGAAAATACACAAGTTTACATGAATTCTTTCAATTTGAAAAAGTCATAATACCTACGCAAACATACATACCTATATTTTATGTCCCTGTACCTGTAGGACAATTTTCGTCGTGTCACTTGTATTTTGTATTAAAGGGTGAGTGATTCAAGTCATGCATTTCAGATCAAGATAGATACCTATGCTTACACCACTCAAGTGCTCTGTGCCACCACTGTAAAGATTGAAAACAATGGCAGGGAACCTTTTAAAATCTTTTCAATTTTCGACTATTTTTATAGGATTCCCTGGCCTTTTACAAAGGATGAGACATTCCATTGTGAGCCAGCGAAAAAAAACAGTTTTTATATTTTTATGGTTTATACGGGCTTTACTATCTAAAAGACACTATTAACTTTATATATTAATATAGCTTAATGTTTAAGGATGATGGTGCTATGAAGATGATATTATGATCCACCCACGAAAACCTAGTTCTGCCGCTGCAACAACAAGTAATGTGTAGTACAAGTATAATCATAATGCATGCTGTTTAGTGATAATGGCAGTTTCCTTTCCAATTTTTATGATGGCTGGTATAACTGTCAACCATAATGTTAAGCTCAGTTAAACCAAACGGGATATACAAAAGCCAGAGAACACTACCAAGAGAGAGAGAGAGAGAGAGGGAGAGCACCCCGATACATTCACAGTTGTACTAGACGTAAACGACCTCATGACTGGATTGTTGTAAAAACCAAGAGGAAAAAAATGAGAAGGAGATGTCCTATTTTATCTTGTGGGAAATGAAAAAGGGGGATTCTTTCACGGTCCCAACTCTTTCAAGATGCATATAATATGCATGTACATGTGTACATAATACAAATATTACTGTGTGTACATAGTTTCCCAAATATAATATACATACCATATAATGTGCCCTCACTGTCTTTTCCTTCAACTTTTGCCACTTTTTCCCCTTGTCCTATATATTCATTTCTGCAAAACTGCAGCACTTTAAGTCAACTTTAAGGATTTCAGCGTCGATCTTATGAGTCGCGGTACATTTTTTTCTTTGGAAAAATAACTTGCTGAGCCCATTCAGCCAAAAAGAGAAAAGTTGCAATGTCTGTATTTTAATGGTATATTTGTAGGTATATATAAATAGATCCTTGTTACATGGAAAATAGGTATATAAGGGAAAAGAGTAAGAATTGATATTACTTGTGCATCGAAAAGTGTTTTAAATCATATACTTTTTCTTCTTAGACTGTACGGCTATAAGAGCACAAAAATGAACTTTTGGCATAGAATGGCATTACTTTGTGATATTTCACAAAACACGAGTGGGTGTTGGATTTCTAGTTTATTGCTGGGATGATACATATATACGTTATTATTGTAATAATGATGAAAGCAAAATGTAAAAAATCCTTTGGGAAAAGGACAGGAAACGAGATGACCTGCTGTGCGTTAGTTTTTAAATGATTTTACTTTTATTGTGATATCCACACATTTCGGAGATAAATATACATACATACAATCATTAAATTGATGATCATGTCATTACGCTCACACCCACTTTAATTGCAAAAGTCCTTGAATTACATCCCTTCTAAGCAAACATTTCATAACGAGGAAAAAAGTATGTTTTCCCCATTAGATATTCATAATGAACGGAACATATTTCTTCACAAAAAGAGCATTGAAGATAAAAGTTTATAAAAAATTAATCTTATGCTTTTAGTTCAAGGAATTATAGTCTACACATCTTACTTTTGTGTTAGTTAATGTAATAGATTGTTACTGGAAATGAACCCATATACCTTATATGTATTTTTTTTAATATGATTTATATTTTGGTTAAGTACCAAAGTCGGTGACTGGTACATTAATAATAATGTTTAAACTATTGTCCATATAGGTAGCTTTTAATCATGTTGTATTACTCAATGAAAACACCCTCCCGTACAATCAATGGAGCTGCTTGCTTTCACAATATATCTTTTTTGCTCAAAATGTTTCACAAGTTTGCAGAAAAGGCCGAAAAACATTTTCAGTAAAAACGAAAACATGTCTGGTACGGTATTTTTTTAATCATATGACATGTTTTCTTTTGGGGGGGGAGGGGATGAGTTCCCATTATTTTAAAATAAATAGTGAATCCCGCAGTGAAAATAAAGTGAAAAATAGCATTATAATTATAATAAATTACAAGTAAATACATATATATCCTTACATAATGTATATAAACTTTTATAACAGAATCTGTCTGTGAAAGTTGATTTTATTTTACCTACGTAGAAAAAACCAAGTCAAGTAGTGGGTCGTGAGAGTCAATATGGTATATTTTATGCGTAGTAGTAAGTAATGAGATTGTAGAAACGAAAATTTTTCATACTGAAATAGCAATATATTTTCCACCTCGAGTACAAAGTTTATTTTCCATTTCCGTTTAGGTCATGTAATGCGGTGACGATGATGATCAGCGCACGAGTTTTATATTACTTTCACTCCATTTGTTTTTCACATATACATGTATGTACAAATATATATAATCGAATTGTTAATGTGTATGGAATGTGCATGAATGTATATCAGTGAATTTCTGGTATTCTCTCTTCCCCAAGTTATAAAACAGCCACTACGCAATAATACGCAATAAATAGACACTTGATTATCATCATCATCATCAGCATCATCCATTAAAGCAGTGTTTTATTCAAATTGGGAAAAAATCTGCTGGGGATTTTTTTGCTGTGCGTTCTTTGGTCCAAAAGAAAAGTCCATAAATATTTTGAACTTTTCGTAAGATCAGCAAAATATACTGCTTAAAAAGTACATTAAAGAATTTTATGTAAAAGAATAAATATCCGCACCTCTTATATATCTTGTACCATTGTTACTAGATTAATGAAACCTTACAACTGCTATGAACAATGGTGGTTATTTGTGTATTTTGTACATAACTAAATGTATATATTATTATGTATGTATGCATTCTTCTGAACGTTTTTATGCTTGTTTCTTTAGGTTGACTTTTGTTGTATGTCTTTCTTTTCTTTTGGAGAATAACGATTCCCAGCTTCCCATTGTAAGCCTTTGTTTGTCTTATAAGTGAACAACATCAAAGAGACATGTACATGTGTACTCATATCATATGTATATATATATGGGTATTATCGTTCCAAATATCGAGCCGGTTTTGGAGCAGTAATAAATTTGCTCTGTTTTTGTTCAGTCAAACAACTATACATACTCACTTACATTGTTCATAGTATGAACTTCATACTGTACCCTTTTGCCGTGTCTTTATAACCAACCGCACTCTGCCATTACAAAACAATTCTTCTGAGAGAGGGGGAGAGAAAAAAAGAGAGAAAGTTGTTTAGAAAGTAAGTTTTTTTTGAAAATGACACTACAACTGTTATATATTCATTTTATATGGGGTACTTCATGTACACGCCTCCTTTATATATTTCACTGCAAAATGTTTCAAAGAAGCAAGTTGTTGTTTAGCTGAATAGATACAGGCGTATATTTATGATATGACATACTTACATATGTACATACATATAATATGCATGGTTTGTTGTGTATGGAAAACAAAAACAAAAGACAATCAAGTAGAAGAGGCACTTTTCTGCTTGAGATGTACTTATTTTTGCTGCTGGTAGTGGTGGTGGTGGTCTGCTGCTGTGTGATTCGAAAATAGAACTAGTGATTTGTGACATGACATAAAGTAAAGGCGACGTAATATAACCTTCCGAAATAATTATACTCAAAGTGAAAGCGACTCTTATATGTAATGCATGGGTGGGTAGCTTGCTTGCTGGTCGACAGAGGAAGAGCAAAGAAACCAAGTTACACGTTCGCCCGCTTCTATTCATCTTTCCGTATTTTAATCTAATTTCTTTCGTTTCAGTTCATTTTATATTGTGCATTATTTGGAAAGTTTTTGTGTTTTTAAGAGTTAAGGGAAAAACAGTGCATTATTTGCATATTACAAAAAGTTTGAATGTATTGTACTTTTGCTCCACGGGAGTGCTGATGTAAAAACTGGGGTATCATCAACAGTTCTCTTTCTGCAGGTAAACATCAACAAAACACAGAAACACGGGTTGTTGGAATAATACGAAAAATAAGATAAAATTATAACGAGTTGGTTTATTGTTGTTGTTTCAAGGAGAGTTGGCCTAAAAAAAGTCCCTTTTCCCCTGATTATCACATAACCCGTTTGAATAGCGTCATCGTCACCATTTTGATAAAACCCCGACTTAAGATAATGTCATAGTAAAACAAAAACATGCCGCATGTTTAAATATTAATATCAAAAGTACACATAAACATATTAATATTCACTCTGCATACTTAACAGATTTGCATACTAACTTGTTTTGTAAGAGAATATATTGTCGTGATTTTTTTTACAAATCTAAACTGTTTTAAAATGTGTATATATAGCGCAGTTTATTTTAAAGCCTATTATAGAGCGCGACTCGTTAACTATACATAAATAATCCAATACTACCTTACTATATGCCGGCATACTGTTGACCTTATAAGTACTTATTAAAACATCATTAATGTAGCTTTTATTTTCACATAACAAGAGTTTTCAATTAGACTTAATTGTACAAAGAGTTGACAATTATAATGTATAGAAATGTCTGCTCTGAGTTATTTCTTTTTTGTAGTATAACCAGTATAACTCAGGGTTTGTAACTTCACTTGCAAAATAAATCTGGAGTGTCTTGGCACAATAAAGCACTTCGTTAGCAGCTAAACGACAAAGGGCTCAAGTCCTTCATTCTTTCTAGTATAATTACACAAAATATGAATGATGTAAAGTCCCAAGTTGCTGTAGTAAGTTTGAATTATCAACTCAAGTAGCCTGTTTTAAATCTCTCCGTCAACGTAATACGAAAATAATGGAGCTCCAATTCGACAACATTCTAGAACGCAAAAGCTAACTAAAAAGTAGGCTTTCTACATAAATCACGTGTTTTTCACCATTTCACGTTTTCTAAAGTTCACCATGCGCATGCTATTGAGAAAATCATCAAGTTCATTAATTCGGAGCACACAACTTGACTACTTTCTCTATGTTTCCTCCCAACTTATTTTTTCTTTATTTTATGAACTTGTGTTATGCAAAAACTTGGTCTTGTCATTAAGCAAGCGCTTAGGTATTTTCCTTTTTTATTTTTATTCTACTCAAAACCATTGTACGTAATCACACATAGGTACATGGCTATACCTATCCCCTTTTTATAACACTTTATTTCGCCCACACCGCTTTTCCTGTAGTACCATAAACATATATACTTTTGTGATGCTAATGACTAAAATAATTGGGATAGTGAAGAAAAAAAAAGTCGCAAGAAATCTGATTGTAGCAAGTGAGTATGATGATGACAAAACTTTTTTTAGCTTGACACAAAGGTATTTACATTACTGCACTGCTCAACATCCTGTTTTTTCCCTTTTCTCAGAACATCATTTAAAATACATAGAATTAGTTTCGCTGTTGCTCCAAAATAATTTGAACAGCATTTGCCCGCGAAAATTAAATGAGCTACCTTAACCTAAAGAGTAGTATATGAAGCAACTTGTGCAAAAAAAAGTGAAAACTAGTCATATTAAATTTATTGTCATCGTCTTGCGTACTTTTGTTCATTTACAACACTTTTTTTGCCCGTCTCATGGGGTAGCATATATATTGTTATTTGACAATTTGTAACTAACTTTTTGACAAACGAAAAAAAGCTAATTACGTGAAGGTACGTTCCAAGGACAACAAAACGGTGGTAGGGGTAGGGTTAGGGTAGTATAATAGTGACTCGGCGTAATGGTGTAATATCTGTGTTTCCCCAGACACCAACCTTCATATGGCTGTCGCCCCCAATTTTCTTTGTTTAATGGTATTACACGCAAACAAGGTTTCCTATTCAATTTTGAAGAATTAGAGCTGATAAAGTGCCACTTTACTAGAGACATTTACAACTTTCCTGCATTTAGAAATGTAGGCAATAAGGTACATAATATGTATGTATGTATGTATGTCTTGTGAGTAAATAGCTTTGATGTAATGCTGATCTTTGTTAGTTACACAAGTATAATTCGTTGGTACAGCTGCCAAACACAACAAGAATTTATGAGCGCATATTACATAAAAAAGGGTTTATGGCGTTACCAGATTTTTCTTTGATGTAGATCTTGCATGACAGGTGGAATTGGAAAAGTGCCTAAAATCTGCAGCAGCAAGTACTCATAATCAGATCTCTCGTCACTCCGAGACGCATCTTCAAATATATTCTTGATAACACAAAAACGTAAAATCTCGTAGAGAAGCAAGTGGAGTGAAAAGGCATGCTTTGGGTGTAGCATGTTTGTATGGTTTTGAAGTAGTACTCCATCCGGTGGTGGTGGTGGGTGGTTGGCAAACTTTGTATGGGTGCATACAACAACTCTCATTTCACAAGTAGGAACCACATTTGCATAAGTAATGCAATGAGATTATTCAAGTGTTTGAGCTTGATAAAAGCACTTTCTTGATTTGATCAAGTGTCACGCTATTCTGCTGTGTACGAATATATGAACCAACCTTCATTTGCACCAACTCCCGGTAATAATCTACGTTTTACCGTTTTATACAACAGAATCAACATCATTGTCATATTTAATAATTTTGGCTTAAGTAAAAAACAGCCTCATCTCCTACGTTTTCACGTATCTTATCTTCATCATGCATTTTACAGATACAGCATCGAAATTTTTATGGTGCATATACTTGCAATACAAGCATTACTACTTGATAATGACTGGATAGACATCAGTAGACAATTTTTTTATTGCCGACAAAATATGCACACAATAAATTTCACACGTTCTCTTTCATTTCCATTTCCTGTTTCTCGACATAGTTGATAGCTTCGGTTTTACATTTTCATTATTGTTTTTTTCTACATAGTCATGTATACTCTTGTTAACATAACACATCCACAATGTGGATTCCACATACTCTCGAAATGATCACAAGATTCAGGCTTTTTTTCATTTTATTATTTTTATGATAAGTTCCATTAACTACCACATGCAGATAATATATACACAGATATTATAAAGGATTCTGAAAAGAGGTCATGGTGCTAAAAGAAACAACAAATTTGCATGAAAATAATATATGATTTATAAAAGCCACCTCGTAAAGAGCTGACTTGCGCTGACTCTCAAAAAAAAGAATTCCAAGAATTTTCGGGCGATGTGTTCAATAGTAAACGTTGCGTAGTGTATTGTGTTGGTACAAAGTTCGCTCTATTTCCACCAATGAAGCTATAGTAGTGTGCAAAATGCTTGTAATCGCCTTTGCTTGAATCATCCCCCACAAACAATTTCGATTTCGATCTTCTGCTCATGTTATAATAAAAATGATCTTGTACACTCTACTTCTCTCACTCTCCTCCTCTTCAAAATGTTCGAACGAAGGCATTTTTCATTTTGATGCATTCTTTCTTGGTTGAAATGAACATATATAATCCAAAGTAATTTTTTGGGTTGATCCTGTCAATATTTCTTTTTTGAAAATTCAAATGCCAACAAAAATACAAATATACCAATATAATATACATTTTCATAATCATGATTCTATTTTTTCGAAGCCTTATTTTTCTTAACCATTTGGGTTACAGTGACCCTTTAAATCGTTTATAGCTTATCGTTATTGAAAGGCTCTCTGATTTTGTTTCAAATTTTCCTCATAAATTTTCACTTTACTATTTGTGTATCTACAGCTTGGAGTGTATTTTTAGCCAAAGTGTATTGATAAAAAAACAATATATATAACATTGAAGATTTTTATTTACATATTATTATTAATGACCTAAATGATAAATGTAAGATTTTTTTCCAATCCTGAAGTGCTTCTTCTCAAAGTCAAAATAGCTTACAAAGTCAGTCGGATCGGAAGGGATACAAACGCAATTGAAACGACTGCTCTTCAAAGAAAAGTCACTCTTGTGGATTCCTAGAAACTACAAAAGTCATCGCGTTTTGTTATTATTATTAGATGTTATTTCAAGGATCACAATATTCGCAATCAATAAACATACGACTTCTGTTGTTGTACTTGTAAGCATTGATTTGTTTACATTTTGTTAAAAATACATACATTCAAGTTTGTGTATTATTGGACAAAGCATGTTTCTTGTTCCATAAAATGCTTTCAATGAAAATATTCAGAAAAACAACAACATTTTCTTTTTGTACAATTGTTTCCTTTGATCTGGAAAAGTTAAAAGTAAGTGTACATAGTATTCGGCAATATGCAAATATATACATACCTATGTAATGCCTTGTATGTGAGCAAGAAAAAACTGCGTATTCCGTGGACAGTTTCCTGGTTGATGAATCTATAAATTGTGGAACGCATTCAGGCGAGAAAGAAAAAGAGATCAAACCAAAAAAATAAGTAGGTGCTTGATTCTTGTTTTTTCCCTTTTTAAAAGCTTCCGTTCGTTCTTAGAATGTACAACATCCCCTTTCCTGTGGTTTTTTTTCTAGAGTTAGGATGCTAGAAATATGAACTAGTGAGTGGGAAAGTATTGTAAACTTCATGAATGTAAACCCCATGACTGCTGGTTAGTATTCGGCATGTTTCAAAGGGATCAGCAGACACAAGCGATATGTGTAGTTTTGTAACACTCAAATAAAGAAAAAGAGATCAAACCAAAAAAATAAGTAGGTGCTTGATTCTTGTTTTTCCCCCTTTTTAAAAGCTTCCGTTCGTTCTTAGAATGTACAACATTCCCTTTCCTGTGGTTTTTTTTTGCTAGAGTTAGGATGCTAGAAATATGAACTAGTGAGTGGGAAAGTATTGTAAACTTCATGAATGTAAACCTCATGACTGCTGGTTAGTATTCGGCATGTTTCAAAGGGATCAGCAGACACAAGCGATATGTGTAGTTTTGTAACACTCAAAAATACACGCACAAACATGACATTTTGTAGATTGACAGTACTCTAAATAGAAAATGGATGCTCTAGTATTTTTCCCTAGAGAAATTGAAACTTTCCAGACAAAATCCTGATTTCAAATGAAGAAACCGTGAAACCCTTCCCTCCAAATTTATTTCTTGTCATGTCGGGATTTTCTTTTGAAATACTAATGGTTTCCATAAATTTCCGTTTGTTCTACATCATTATCAAAATATCATGGGGACTTATGATCTGACCGTTCCTCCACCCACCACTCACACTACTTCTCGCACAACTTTTAACTGATTTATCCATATCGGCACTAGTTGAAGTTTGTAATGTAGGTTTGTAACCCAGTCAAACGCACGGATATGGCAAATGCGTTACTTTGACCCAACACCCTACCAACCTCTGTGGAATGGCCAAGTGCTTTCAGTTAGATACTCCAATTACATAAATTCAAATAACCATATTACTGCATCTCTGTTTTCTGAATTACCGTTAGGTTGCAATGGCATACGGCATACTATACTATATTCAAGGTTTCTAAAGATCAATCCTTATCTACATATAAATTCTTGACACGAAATCAGTCTTTACAGTTTAAACGTTGTTGTTTGGATGAAAATGAGTTGGCTACTTTGATAGCGACTTTCCATCATTCATACAGTGTGATCTACGTCGACCTTGAAATGACTATCCTCCGTAAAATCTTCCCGTTTTGTAGTTGACGCATTGTGCTATTCAAAATCGCAGACCGCAGACTCGTCTTTTTGAAGTCTCAGGCCAGGAAAAATGTTTCATTTATTGGAATTCTACGAGTTTGTGTTTATATTTGCACAAGATACCAACAACGAACCAACGTGCTACACACAAACACAATATGCTATACCTCAAGGAAGTTTACCTAAATCCTAGAAACCCATAATATATCATATATAATATATAAATTTGAATGCATGGATGGATATTTTTATTATTATGAAGGCATAATTTAAAATGTAAATGGTTATCGTTATTTTCGAACGAAAGTATTCTAAACATTCCAAGTAAATATGATTTTCTACTACGCCATATTTTGAAAGAAAAACAGACATAAAATATGCTTAATATATTATTATTTCCCTCCTCCAGAAAAACCACAAAACTACTTTATTTTTCTTAATATCCTGTATTCTACTTTCAAACCAACCATATTGCTACTACCAAAAGCTGAAGGATTGTGAATTTACCACGTTGTTTGTTGCATGCATGCATGGTGGTAAATAATGTCTTTAGCTCCTTTTTTATGATTCTTATAAACAAGAAATGATTTAAGAGCAGCAAAAAAGCACTTGCTCAGAGAAACATACTTACACATACCTAGTTTTGCCTTTCGACTAAAAAAATAATGTTTGCAGTTTGCCGGATTGAACGACCTTATTTTCCAAAGGATTTTTCCCTTTTCTCTTCGCTTTTTCTAGACAGTCAACGTATGTAGCTCAGTAATAATGGGGGATGTAAACACATGTATACTCTTGAAACCCTATTTGAATGCACATACATTGTTGATTCTAAAAATTCACTTTGGATTAACGCAAAAAATGATGCATGTAGCGCAAATTCGGTTATTGTAAGAATTATAAATTTTCGAAATTGTTAGTATCCAGCAGGCAAATCCAATGTGGCAAGGATTATAAAGTTTTTAAAAACTTTATACGAAACAAAGTTTAAAGTAACAGAGTACCTGAAGGTAATTACGTAAAAAAAAGTTAAAATGTACTTCAGTATGAAACTTTGCCGAATCTAGTAGCTTTATTGACACACACCCACATATTAGAGTTGAGCCTGGCCTGAGCATGGACTTATGGTATAGATATCGATTAATTGAATGATAATTTGAAGAAACAAAAAAAGTTCACTTGCTGTGTAAAAATGGTGCATCTACGTCTACTGAGGATTTATAGGGTTAAACCTCTAAATTGAGCCTTAAGCCTTCCATCTTTTCTTCCAAATCCATTCGTAGAAATCTCTTGGGACAAGGTATGCAGATGCAGACCATCAGTTGTAAATCCACAAGTACTTAAATGCTTACTTTACATGCAAACATGCATAAATTTGAAGAAAATACTTTTACCATTGCTGTTTGTTGTTTGCATTCTATCCAAAAACCCATCCGTTTTTTCCTTGAACGCAAAGACGAACTTTAGTTTTCCTCCACGAGGTCTCTTTTCTTATTCATATAATGGCAATAATAACAATAAAACGCATACTCTACTCAAAGACTCTTTTTTCAATGTTAAGGGAATTTATTTTCAAGTGAAGCCTACATTTTTATTCCAAGACACATATTTTTCACCCACATGACATCCATCCCATCACAAACTTTATTCTTCTACTGAGCCCAACAACCGCACCACCATGAACTTGCCTTCTAGAAAAAAGTGTATTTATTATGACGATATGTATACCTATTATCGTACATTATTTGGGCCAAGTGAAAGAGATTTAAAGTGAAGCAAATGAAGAGGAAAACACGTATGGGCACTCTTTCTCTTGAATGCTTATACATCGTGTAGGATGCGATGTGATATTGGTAAAATATATATTCTCTTACAATTTTCGGTGGAAGGAAAAAGAGTGTCGCCAATACGTAGACACACTGTATAATCACATTATGCAAGGACATTTTAGCACTTTTGAGTATTTTCCCAGGAAAAATGTTACTTCCATCATCTTTAAATGCTGAGAGAGTAGATTTTTATGCAATTTCCCCCAATAATCCCTTTTACAAGAGGAAAATATGGAATAAGAAGATTATTTGTATTACTATTTATTTATTTTTTTATAGAAAGGCAGACATATTTTCTTCAAAGTACATGTGTACAAAAAACAGAGCACATAAGGTTGGCTAGACACGTTCTTCACTCTTTTCTGCTGCTTGGTCTGTATATTATGATTACAAGATGAACCACTCGCCAAACATGAGTAAACTACGATATTCTACATTTTTAACAGTGTCGAAAGTGTGAAAAAATATATTATTCCTTTCCCCTTAAAACGACCATATACGACCAATAATAGTAAGAAAAGAGAGACTTGCAGGATGTTACACATGTGGAATAAATCCGAAAAAGGGTGTTTGGGATGATGATGATCACGCGATGGTATTACGATATATGTGTTTTATATCCACTCATGGGAATGCAAAAATCATGAGGTTTTCCGAAACTCCTCCACCTCTTTGCTCTCTTCATCTCTCAGAAAACCCAAATTGTTTCATACTATAAAGTAAAGCAAGTATACATAAGTGAAAGTCGTGGATTTTATATGTTTGAGGGAAAAAAGTCACTTTGTTACCGCATCAGCGCAAAGTACACGAGTTACCATTATCATCATACGTTTTTTTGCAACACGGTTGCCTGCCTCAGCAGTAGGGCAAGTGATCTAGAAACTTTTACATGCACACTCATCCCTGTGCATATACATTATATATATATTATACTGCTTGCACAATTGATTCCTAGTTTATCAGGCGTATCTGCTAATTGTCCTACATGGTATGGTACTACCGAATGGTAAGATAAATGAAATAGCTACATGTACATAATAAAATGTGCTTACAAAACGTTCATGGTTTTCGTCTGTAGTGTCCATGATGCTGAATAAGGGATAAAAAAACGAAATGCGCATAAATCATCAATCAGATAACAAATATATTGCACCGAACATCATTTTAAACACATTTTATACTGACACAAGGACAACTTTATTGAATTTAGACTTTATATATATATCAGTGAAGTGAACCATAAAAGTGAAGATATTAACTTGATCTTTGTTTTTTGTTTCATATTTTATATGCAATATGTCAGCAAGACAATTGCACTGCAGCAAAAAAATAGTAAACTATTATGTGTAGTAAAATACAATAACGAATGGTATACGAAAGCAGGAAAACGATCCGGAAATTCAATTTGTCGCAAGAGTCATCTGAGTAGTCAGTATAATGTATGTGTGGAGTTGAGTTTCTCTAAATACAAACTGCATACGTATTATGTATAGCTTTCCGTTTGCTTTTTTTCAAACTTTCACTTTGTTGTTTTTGTTGTTCATTAAGTGAAGCTTCAGTAGTGAAAGTAGTATACAGTGTCGTCCTATATTGAGATGGAAAACCCTAAAAAACAGAGTCAAGGAAATACTTTTTTTTAGACCTTTCTTCTTCTTTCTTGTTTTGTTGTTGTATGCATAGGTACCTACGTATTTTTGTACTGGTGCAGTGAAACAAATAATAATATTTTGTTGCAGAGAGGCTGCAAAGTCGATGGCATTGGCGTGAATCCATTGTCAAAATAACTCTTTATCACCATTTCCTCCCCCAGCATGATTCATTAGAGACGTAATTCCAGCAAAAACAGTACAACCAGCCTTTGTCTAATTTATACGCGAGAAAAAAGGGACATCTCTCCTTATGTAGCAAAATAAACATACTTTCCAAGTGTTTTTCCGGATAAATAAACCAACCACCACCGTCTTCTTAAAAGATTGATTTAATCAGTCACTTTAAAGCAACGTTCTGTAGTTCCATAATGAGCAGATGAGGGGAAAAGTAAATATCTCGCTGTGTGTGTGCAAAATTATTAGTTGTTGTTTTTTGTTGAGGGTGAGGACTAAAAAAACAAACAAACGATGATGCTATCTCTGAGAAGGAACCAATTTAGCTTATTTTACACAAGTTTATCCACATTGAGGATAATTTTAGATGAGAACGGAAACAATAATAAGCTTGATGATCATGATGATGGCGACGCTGCGCTGTTGATGAAACACTTGATGAATTTTGTATACAGATTCGCAATTTGTATTGATTTACGTTTTGGCGCACAAAATAAGGAATTGAAAAGACTTGGACTACTAATCCGTAAAATGCTTTTCCTTGTATTTCTGCGAAATGTGATGGAATTCATGTGCATGACAATAGAAAACGTACATAGGACTCCTATTCACAATTTTGCTCATGGTCTGGTAAGACCCGAAATGCGGTCATCAAAATGTATTTTCCTTCACTATTAATAACATCAGAGGAAAAAAGAACAGTTGTATAATATACGTATGCGTCTATATGGAAGCCATCGTGGTAGTATTTAGTTTTATTGTGGAACAAGACAAGCTCATACATTACGTAGCTAAGCTAGTTATTTAACTTCTTTCACTTGTGGATAGGCTAATGCGATTTCACTCTCAAATACGTGACATGAAATGCTTAATAAGACTTTCATTTCGGAGACGAGCACTTTTCTCCCTTTTGTTCTTACTTTCCCCTTTTATGATGATAATGACAAGGATGGGATGGCAAGTTGCTACTTCGATAATAATAATATAATAATAATATGGGTTTGTTGTGCTCTCTGAAAGTAAAGTGGCTTTTTAACTGCTTTCCATCTTCAACCTTCAAAACAGCTCTGTGCATTGTTGTGTACAGCCCAGCAGCCAGTGAAACACGTAAACATTTGAAGGGCTGAGCACGTTGTCTTAATCCTTTAATTCATCTTTTCGGCGGATGGAAGCATTAAAAGACTCAGGGGTGCGTGTGTATTTATATGTGGACTTGTTCCATATACTTGTCATCTCAAATTTTTGTTGAGTAGTTTTGATGATGACGACCGACGACTAAAAGATAGGTGGTGTGAGTACTTAATGCTATTAAGATTTAATATAATATTATGGATGTGCTCTTCCATCAATCGCGCATACTTACTACCCTCGCCTCGTCATCATCACTAACCTTATTATGTAACCGCAACTGCACTACCGCTTTAGAGAGTTAATTTTGATTGTTGTTTTACCCAAGACAGTATAAAGACCAAAAGAGCTGAGAACTAAAATAGAAGTTACTTTCCTTGTCGTATTTTTGTTATGCCGCCATTTTCTGTTTGTTTTGCTTACTTTCTCGAATGGTGGCTCTGTATTTTAACCATTAGAGAAAATAGCAGCCTGTCGTCAGCAATATTAAAGATTACATGTTATATTAGCAAATCGTGTTTATGATGATATGATGACTAATGACGGATGTTTTTACGGACAAAAGGGGTTGAGCAGCAGCACAAATAGATTAAAAATACCACATTTTAGCAGAGCATCACTTTGCTGCTAAATATTAAATGCATTCTTCCATGTATGTAGGTATAATATCTAAGATCTGCTCACCGTTTGTGTGTCTGTTTTGTTTGAATACGAATGTTTTTTTTTCTTTGTTGCCTCAAAACATATATATAAGTATATAGGCACAAAAATGTGATATATTCGCTATAATTTACACATAAACATGATACACCTATCATGACTCCCACTTTATTTCTTTCTCTTCTCTCTGGAGTACGGGAAGAAAAAGGCCAACCAGAAGAGAAGAAAGTTGTTTCTTTTTTTCACAATTTATTTCTCAAGAGTCACGTGTAAAAATAAAGAAGGAAAAAAACATTTGGAGCATTTGAGTAGAGAATATTGGACTGTCCATACTCTGGTGTTCGTGGAAGTGTTCTGCTTGCTATCAATCCAAAATGGAACATTATACTCCATCCGGCCTCCTTTCTCTAAACTCATGTTCACGTCTGTGTATATATTATATGTTTATGTGTCGAATAATAGGGAGAATAGAAAAAAACGGAAAAAAACGCGAACAAGTCAAAGGAATGGGGGAGTAAGAAGAAATATTATGTTGTGCTATGCACATCTATTTCTATGAAGTCAGCAGCATCACTACTACCTATTTTTCTTTTTGGCAGAATTTTTTCATGCACACATACGAAAAATACCCAGAATACTATTAAGGAAAACAAGTATGTATATTGTATAGCTGCCATGAACTGTACTATTCGACATAATATCAAATGACACTACGTGTGTGCTGCTGCTGCCGGGCCGGATTGTTTGTCTTATTTCCTTAGAATAATACTGCCGTATTTATGTTTTTGTCAAACGCATAGGTGGATAGATAAGAAAAGAGATGCAGAAAGAGTCTATTCTTCATCGCATTTCACCAGTAAAAAGTTCAATGTATCACTTTGCAGATGTGATGGGATCATTGTAGCATACACACACACTACAAACGATAGTGCAGTAGTGGCAATGGAAAGTGGTAATGATAATGCAATGCGGCATGTTTGTATTTCCATTGCATATACTTAGGAGAAAGAGGCATTTGAAGTCAAGTGTGGATTGAAAAAGGAACATCATAACGTCGCAAAATGGAACCTTTTTATGTGAAACGTATTTACTTCCTCAAAGATATAATTTAATCAATTTGTTGCGTTCTGTTCACAGTGTCGTTTCTCTTATTAAATGATAGATTTGGATTGATGAAACTTTTGTTGAAGGTTATCGATGATGCATTATCTTAAAAACAAAAATGTGTTGTCATCCATGCCGTTTGCTCATCAGTCTTTATCAATTTCACAGCAAATAAATGGGTTTCCATTCTACCTAATGTTGTTTGGAAATACGTAATGGATTGTAAAATAAATAGTTTAAAAGATTCAAAAGTATTGACTTTGTGAGCTGACAGAGTCTGCTGATATGTATACTAGCGGTTCCAAGTACTACTCGCATGAGAGCTGTTACGAGATTTACGAGAGCAGAAAAGGGAAGAAACGGCCTAGATTTTCTTGTTCTTTACGAACGTAAGCTTTTATTGCAGATTGCCTTGTTCTCCCAAGAAAAGTCAACTTATGAAGTCAAAGACATTTACATACTCGGCCTTTTTATTTAATATTACACACACACTACAAGATAAATGTAAAAAAGAGTGAAACGAAGTAAATACAAAGATAAGTATGATAGATAAGAAGATATAATATATATTGTTGACGTACGTGCTCTTGCTTTTACAACATTTCCATCTACTATATTTTATACACTACTGCATAGAAATGAAATGGTGAATGATAACATCTACAAAATGATTATCGACACAAGGCAGTACTTTTTAACGGACAGGCTGCAAATACATATGTTGCGAATTGATAACCAAGATCAAAAGAACTTGAAGGTGCAGATGTCTCTTTTAGTTTATCTTTCAAATGCATTATCAATATATCATATAATATCTCATTCTAAATGTTTATCTTCTAGACCAGTTCTCATAATAAATTGCGACGATGGTGGTGGTATCGGGTACAGATCACTTCCGTAGCCAGATGAGGAAAGGTCTTGGAACTTTGAAAGTTAGAACACTCTAACGCACAGCAAGCACACAAATGGTGTATTTTTTCTTTTGTCTGGCCATCAGCAAACAAACGTACTCATCGTTGGTCAAATCTGTCATGCTTTCTCTTTAAAAAAATACCCAACTAAAACAATGCTGTAAGTAAGGAGTGCGTTAATAAACTCGTCCAAAATTTGGACTCCAAATATATACGCATAAGAAATTGAATTCATGTAAAAGTGTTAGCGGAGTAGAGAGTATTTTCCCCGTCTCCAGGAATAGACTTATAAGTATTTATAATCTCATATCAGTAATTTTATTTAAAAAAATGCTTTCTCTGCCAACACCAAGGGGGGTTCAGCAGTATTTTCAAAATATTAGACAGAAGGATATGGATGTGGCCAGTGGATTGTTTTTACAGAGACAAAATTCTGGTTTATAGCAATTTTTTTACAAAACTTAAAATTAATGTAATGCAACATTGGTTAACAAGAGAGAACTCGTTCAAGTAGCCACCGCAAGCCAAAAAGCCATGGGTTAAATACGTAAATAAAATGCCTTGTCTGTTTCCATTCCTCGGAATGTTCCCTCTGGGCTGAAAATGAATACGTAAGCCAATGGCCATACAATATACTCTATATTATGGCCACATTATGTATGTGTACAAAATATGGGAGGAGAGTGCCAACAATCAACCAACGGACGTACAGACTGAAATGGCAAAACTAATTATGACCTTTGCGTTCAGAATGGTTACCCAGTTCAGTTCTGAATACCCAAAAGATAACGTTGCTGTCATTAACCATATTCCCATTTTGTATCATTAAAAGATGGAAGGGAATCCCCCCAGCAGGGAGGGAGCTCAACCATACTCACAGTCACACACACAGGCAGCGTGCATAGTGCATGACATGGCACACATCAGTCGCAAATTTACAAAGTTACGATTCTCCCATCAAGCTTTTTTCGTCCCGGCTGACACAACGGCTGCTGCTGGCAATGTTACAAAAAATATATATATTATACATAGGGAAAATTCATAACGTGGTCAGCTCACGTCCCTCTTACTCAACCGTTTTTTTTCTTTTCAAAGTCCTTCTTGTAATGTTGATTGTTATTACACACTCTTGCGTTTAACTATGTTTTAGTAGCTACAAGTTTGCTGGCTTTTGTTTGACTTCTCATTCATACGCTCAACTGAATGGTTTATTTGTTTTTTTAGGGGAGGGGGCGGCATGCAATACACACATAAGCACTTCACTGTCAGGATATATTAAGTAAACCTTGATAATAAATGGAATTATGATGTGATATGAAATAAAATGATGAATGGGATACACATTGGAATCGATTGAGAATGTTTTCAACGATAGGAAATACACAAGTGGTAAACCCAAGAGGCAACGTCATTGATCTTGCCTGTTATTGACATTTTTTCTTTTTCAAAGTGCCAGTTCAAGGATCATGGCATATGGATTAAAAAATCTATTATTTCATGTTGAATATACCTAAACATGTACACATTCAAGTACAAACTTTTCGATGTAATTTTATAACATGTATCTAATTTACTTTACCTTGTACTTAAAGTTCACTTCTGTACATTACAACATTGCTACAAGTTACAACACAACAAATCAAGCAAAAATAATAATATTATAAGTGAAAGCGTCAGCTTGTAAATATTCCCATTAAATTATGCATGTTGCGCCAATTTTAAAAAAAACATGAAAACAAAGTTGGTGTAAATTCAATATCAACACAGTACCTTGAACTGCTCTTCTTGAAAAACAAACAGTGATGATGATGCACACCTCAAACATGCACAAATTTCCAAGTATAGCAATTGCCTTTGCCGTTCACAAACCTCTCTTTCTTCTCATTTCGTATTTTTAACGATGAGAAAGTGTATATTTATCCACAGCGAGGTGAAGGATTGAGTAAAACTTTTTCATCTCAAGTTGCTTCAAACTCATTGAACTTTATGGATCCTCGTAATATAAACAAACAGAAAGTACAAAAGACTTATAACAAGAGCTAGAGTAAACGGAGAAAGAAAAAATGTT
>JAITYZ010003408.1:0-12139 GCA_027744595.1 Paronellides praefectus | reverse complement strand
CAGAAATAACATAGCACGTCAAAAGGAAAGTGATTTGATCTACCTCCAATTTGTCATGCTCTTGTAAATTCAAAATGTAATGAAAATATGAACATTTATGCTTAAAGAATATTGTTATTATAATAATGATGATAGGCATACAAAAAGGTAGAAAAAATCAAAGTGAAGATCATTGACTGCTGCCGTTTTTTTTAAATTGAGACATGAAATGTTATACAAAATACTCCAAGAAAAAACGCTGAAGCGTATAATGCTGGTCATGCACGTATGATTTTTAAAGCCAGGTTTGACCCTAAAGTTTATCACGCTATGTGATTTATTCGCATGAAATACTGCTCTAGTGACAAAAATAATTCTCATCATCAGTCAATATCATATATTATTGGCTGTGTGCGCTTTGTGTAGAAGTATCAAGCTGTGCGAAAATACTTTTTTTTCTAGGTATTTTCTTTGCACTATAAAAAGATCCGTCGTTGTCTTTGATATGATGACTAGGGAAAATACTATATCAAGTAGACATTGCGTGAGACTTGATAAAAAATCACGCTACCCTACATACATATATTTTTTTCTCGGCCATGTGTACGGAACTAATATAATTCTTTATCTGTTTTCCCGGTTTACCTGTTTCGCATGCACTTACGACACACACATGTCATGCTGTTCAAAAGCGGCCATGTCACTTTCCCCTGTATTCTATTCATGAGCTGATTTCAAGAGCCCAATAATGCTCACATAGAAATTACAGGTAGAACAACAAAAGTAAAATGACAAACAACATTAGATAGTTTTTAATGATAGGGTCTGCTCTTGAAACACAAACATACTATCCTCAAAAACAATATAAAGAATGTGATTATCGTAAAACTCATTTGTCAGAAAGCGAGGGAGCGATAAGTTCACGTACAAAGCTCATAACATTTTTTATGTCTTTAACTTGTATAAATCCCCATTACACTCGACACTTTTTTTCTTATCTTTTCTTCGCACTGCAATTTGAAGGAAAGAGCTACTGCGCTATATCCTAATCTGAAATGGATTTTACGTTACATTACTTTCCATAAACACGTTACGGTAGCGAACGTGAAAGAAAACGGAGTCTATATTTCCTCTTCTTTTTTTTACTTTTTTAGGTTTGGATTGCATGCGCGATCGTATATATAATATATAATACACTGTATGCGTGTTGTGATATGTGTAAAAAGAAGTTTCATGCGGTTTTTCTAGATTAATGCATTTTTTTCGCATTACGTTCTCTTATCTGAAAGCACGCTTCCCTTCTCTTTCAATGGATATCAAATTTTAGGAGGAAGGTAATGTGTTTTGTATGTTTGTGCTGCAGTATATATGTTTGTGAGGATTGTAAATAAAATTGCGGAAAATAGAATATTAAACTACTCACATTAATGTATGGTTGACATAATGGTACTGAGTACTGACAATGTGCAATAAATGTTCTAAATTATAAATACATACATACATGCACCAAAAAAGTGTCTTGCCTTACTTTTGATTGGACATTACTGCTTCGCCACGCCATCATCCAAGGTTATGTATAAATTATTCGGTTCCTGTCGATCAGTTAGTGGAAACCGGGGTGAGTTGACCTTCTTTTAACTTTACTTGGTTTTCTTCGTATGACATCAAAAGCAAAATCTCAACACAATAAGAATTTCTGATTTTACATATATTTTATTGTTTGTTGCAGTAGTAGTACTTGGTGTAATAATGACACACAAACACAAAAGTATAATGAATGACACAAGTTTTTGTTCGTCTTTGTTTGTTTGTTTTCCGATTTGTCGCATACACCGTTCGTTCCCAATGTCTAATTTTTGACGTGACTTTTTTATACCTTCACAACACTGACAACGAAAATACACACGCGTGTCTTTTTTTTGGTGCTTTCCACACTGCTACCAGACGATGCATGCATGCAACGGAACGACGTGTGTGTGAAGAAAATACAAAGAAAAACAAAGGAAAAAAACTAACAACGAGTTTTGGGAGAAGAAGAATGACGGTTCATTATTATCAGACAGGAGTGGATAATAACAATGTAATCTAGCTATTTTCTCCCTTCTTTTGTGTACTTAATTACTTCTTTCTTTTTAGGTTGTTTTTTTTCTTGTTTATAGGGGAGGAGGAATGGCAAAAGTGTGTTTTATATCGCTAGAGATGCCGGGGGAGATATGGAATTCTATCAGAAGAAGAAGGAGTAAAAGAAATAAAAAAATGTTTTAACAGATTTTTTTCCTCCTTGTTGAATCTCTAAATGCGGCTAGCAAGCTAACACGGTAACTCCAGCTCCAGAGTATGGTAGCTGCTCGTATACTTTGTTTAATTTCAATTATGCACAATCTGTAAGAGAAGGAACACACATACTACACACGAGTAGCATTCAAAAAGGCAAGAAATCAGTGAAGGTTGAAAACACCGTAGTAAAGAAGAAGGAGCGTTTGTCGTCGCACTACGTATATACTTATATATCTCCGGTTGCTCCTTTTTAAGGTGAAATGAAGAAAGAAAGGGGAAACGAAAGATCACACACTGAAACTGCCATTTTTTATGCTGTAGTCGTAGAAAGAGCTTTGCCTGGTTTCCTCTTTCTTTATAATCTGCGTGTATGATTGTGTGTGAGTGTGCTGGTACCGCTGGATGGATAAAGAGTAAAAATGTCCTGTTTGACTCACAGGCTCTTTTCTTCTGCTGACTGTTGAACTGTTCAATCCGCAGCCCTTGTTTGCGTTAGTTGAAGCCAGCTCTTTTCAGCCAACTTTTCTCTCTCTCTCTCTCACTCTCACTCTACTTCACTTGTCTACAGAAACTTTAGTACTAGAATGCTGTGCTCGTTGGTTTGTTGGTTTTGGTCTGTCTTGCCTTCCTCCTTAGTCGTGCATGGTTGGTACTATATTGCCATATTTTCCCATTGCTACAAAGACTTCTCTTTAAGCCATACAATTCAGCTCTCAAACAGTCTCAACTCTCAACTCCTCTTCTCTGCTGTTTTTCTCTCATTGTTATTTGCTATATATCTCTGATATACACCAACAATATACAAGTTAACGCTGAAATATCTATTATGTATTATGTTGGCCAGAAATTCCCTACCACTACTACTGCCACTACCAGGACTGCTACTGCCACGACTGATGCTTATATATTCTTTGTATGCACTGGCTGCTAACTGTTGTTGTATCCCAATCCCAATGGGACATCATGAAAAGTCTATGCTTTGCGTGCTATTGATTCATCAGATGTCGTGTGTATAAATGTGAGTGCGAGTACGAAACATTTTAACATGAAACTTTTTATTCTACTCTCGTTATTTCATGAATGCAGAGTAAATATTTCCCTATTTACTTTTGCGAAATGATATGCAGTTAGTAGCTACTTACTCGGAAAACGCTACCAGTCAATAGTAGCTCTAACATTTTTTTTCAGCAGTAATTCTATCAAGCATAATGTATAGCAATATAATATATTATATTATTATTATTATATATGTCCATACAATAAGGTACAAAATGATTATTGTCTACAGTCTACACTACTTACTGCTGCTGCTGATAAAGAGATGTAATACGTGTGTGCTGTTGATCTGTCACACTCACATTTTTACTTGATCAATGACTTTTTGTCTGTATATGTATTTTATAGGTGGCCAGGTATATGCTTCTAGATATTAATGCTATCTTTCATTTCAAGAGAAGTAACAAAGATAATACTACCTTTTGTATATCCGTCCTCTTGTGCAGTGCCACTGGTTTTTTTTGAAGTAGCATTCAGGCTTTTAGCGGTGCGGTGCTGTTAACTGAGGGACTGCATAAAACCTAAAGAGAAAGAAAGAAAGTTTTTTTTGACGGTGTTCGTGATGATGATGATGATGATAACTGTCCTCTATATCGCAGTAGTTTCTTTCACTGCAGTAATGCTGAAATAAACAAAGTGCTGTTGCTACAAAAAATGCGTTATTTCACTCTGCCTTTCTTTACTTATGTGTTCCTGTGACTGGCATTAATGCCATTCCATAGCTCTTTCTTAAAAATTATGTATATATAATATGAAGTAAGCTACACATCTTATATTTAAGACGCAAAAACCTTGAGTAATTACTTTCCTTATTTGCAAGTTTTCTCCATGTGTTATCATCATCATATAGTTAGCAGAATAGAAACACGCAGCATTAGTGCTAGAAGTCTAGTAACAGGCAACAGGGAATACTGAGCACCGCACTGCTCACATCGCATTGCCCACTCGTTTAGTATGTATGTATGTATATATGTATCATAATCGTGCTTCTCATATTAGTAGACTCTATAGTTGAGAAGGGAAAGAGAGAGAGAGAGAGCAAGACTGACAATGATATTATTACGTATTAGTTTGTTGGAAAAGAAAGTATCAAGTTTACAGTGAAAAGACATTTGTTCTAGGTTTCTCCTTGTTTTAAAAGGGGTTTTAGGTTATACACCGGCTAGTAAGTATAATACATACCTACGTATACATGCAATATGTATAACAAAGAAAAAAATATTAGAGCCACATGGTGTAATACATTAATTACCAGTTTGGTATGCTACTGCTATTACGCTAACATGACTTTCTGGCACGCACTATCGCCACAAGAGAGAAGAGGTAGAACGGATATAATAAAAGCCATGAGTTTCAAAGTCCGCAGCAGTGAGAGGACTATGAAATGTTTTAGAGTTAGAAAAGCGGATAAAGTGGTATATGGACTTGCATGAAAAAGACATCTAATTTGAACGATGCCCATTACAGGCACCTTGTTCCCTTTTCGCTGGAAAAAAAGTCTTGCCATGAATATTTTTCCTTTTGAACGACTTGTGTTTCTACCTAACCATATTTTTTCACTTTTTAAATCAGGATGTAATGGATTTTAATGGGACCATGACATGATTTCCGTTTTTAGTACTTTTGTGTGCTCTACCTTGTGAACAAAACATATAGGGACACTTTTACTTTCTTTCTGCTTTCCGTAAAATAACATGCTTTTTAATAGGCCAAAATCTAACAGAAAAGAATATAGCGGTCTTGGTCAAATTGCTCATTATTACCGGTAAAGCGAAATGCTGCATGGTCTTCTGTCTTTGTTTTTGTGCTTCAATGTTTATTTAGTTGATTTGTTACTTGATACTAGTCGGAATGCATGTTTGTTTGTTTTCTTTGAAAACAAAAGTGTATCGCTTACAGCTTTTGCTTAGCTATTTGCTGCAAGATCAAGAGTTTCTACGATTTCACGTCTCGTGTTTCCTCATTATTACTGATTTGATTATATACATACATAGATTCTAAGGGCTTAAGTTACTCCCTGTATTACATTTCGAGTAAATTGATCTTTTTACTTAATGTAATTATTATCCATAAAAAATCCCCCGTTAAAATCAACCTTTAAATCTCACAGAAAAACCCAGATGCCCATCGACATCCACAAATCAATGTTTTATTTGTGTATTTTAGATATTGAAAGGCATGGATTCCCGCTGAGAATGCTTCCGGAAGAATTTTGTTTGTTATAATATAACACTTTGACCTTGACAGGATATACATCTAGTAAAAAATATTACATACCTACATACATGGTAAAAAGGCGTTTCTACCATCCGAGATTTTTAAAAGCCTAGAAACTTTTCAATTTTTTTGCAGGCAATCTATGTATATCCATAATGTACTTTTTGAGCTGCCATGTCGAATGTCGAATCATGGTGGAAACCACTATATCACATCCGAGGTCAAACGACACCGATAACGGATGAAAGATTGGATTTTTTTACTCCCTGTCCATGATTTAGAGTCAATGTACATATCATCATAATGTGCTTGGTTTGTATTTTGTACATAGTGTAAACTTATAATGTATTTATGGGTGTGTACTTTTCATGGCGAGCTGAAATAAATTTGCTCTGGCCCAAATCTGTTCAATTTGTGTCGTGTCCTGAAACAAAACTAAACCAAAAAAAACGAACTTACCAGGGAGTAACTCAAATTTGATTACTTTTTTCCTGCTTGTGCAAAAGTAGCAGATTATAACCGATAAGCAGAGAGGCATACACTATGCTCAGTTCTTATAAATAATTTTATTAGAAGGATAATATATAAAATATACAACAAGACCCCTTTGATTTTCAATCCGGCACTCTAGCTTTAAAAGCATGAACGTTACGTGATATGACCGGGAAAAGTTACTAGGTTCATGCACGGAATGAATAAAATGTGGGTATTTTCTAAATACCACATAAAAATGTATGATATGCTTTTGGCATGCTTTACAAAGTCGAGAGTCAACTCAGAGTGACTTTTAGTATTTATCCTGCTTCTCCTCTTCTTGTGATAATACTTGGTTGCTGTTTCCTTCCTTGAATCTGGGAAAAGTTTTTCTCGCCATTTCCTCTCTTGTGCATTTGTTAATTTTTAATACAAGAAACTTAATGGAAATGAAAATACAAATGCCTACGTATGAAGCTTCATTAAACCACTCAAAATTCATGAAATGGAAAAGTAGAGTACAAAAAAGGATATCCCTTTTGGGGCGATACAAATAATTTTTTTTTTGTTTTTCAAGTAAAGATAATATTAGTTTAGCCTTCAACATTCTTGTAACTTTAAAACTTGTAGTGAAGAGCATTAAAAAAGCGATATCATTGTTCCTTATCAAACCTTTCATCAGAATGGATTTGCACTGTATTGAAATCAAATGAAAAGGGACTGATATGTTTGTAATTGTTTACATTTTAGCTAAACTCACAGGCTACATGCTATTGTTACTAATTCGTTCCAAAATGGAAAATTATGACAACAATGACTATTAAAATATTTTTGCTGTACCAATTAGTTAAATACGCTTATGAATATGAATAAGCCTTTTAGCTTGAATATCCCCCTGTGTGAAATTGGATAGCCATAATATGAAGCTGATTTGTGCTCTGTACCAGCACCAGCTACTCGGTTTACATTTGGTTTTACAAAGCTTGTTAACGTGGGAATGTGACATTCTGCGAACAGCGAATACAACTACTTTGTGGTGACTACGAGAACAAAGCACTTGCCTATGCACATACCTACGTGTTGAATTTAATAATTAAATGGTATGCGTAATTATAATAGGTATAACTAAAACCTGCACCTGCCAAGCTATTATTATACTATCCCTTCAAGTTCTTCAGTAATTAATTGCAAGTTGCACTTATAGGCATGAATGGATCAACAATAATAAACTATTATCTTACGAACACAAAAAATGTAAAAATAAAAAATTTCCTCATATTGTGCTTGTCTAATTAAATATGTAGATTACAGACTCTTGTTTTTATGCATGTGTTTATCTTAATGATTTTGACGATGTCAATTTGTATCATCAAATTAAACTAGCACTGTGCAAATCAATAACTCAACCGTTTCTAATCTATAGATTATGAGGTATCCCAAAAGTGGTTTAATTTTCACCACTCTCTTGGTTGAATTTTGCTTATTTCTGCCCCTTCATAACCATAAGCATCAAAGTCTTACATCTTACATCGTCTCGTATAAAAGTTAGGAATGCATGGTGAAATTGAGTATTTGATGAGGAGATAAAGTACCCGAAGGAAAAATAGTATAGATGTTTAAATACGTATCCCACTGGCCGAGAATCACCTAAAAAAGGAACTGCTTGCGTACGTATACATTTTGAATCAAAATAGGTAATACTTCCTTTTTCCATTTATCCAAATGTGTTTTTTGTTCTACTAAAAGTCAAACAAATTATAAGGCAGGTTTAAATCTTCAGCCAATTTATAACTATCTTGTGTTTATAAATTATGTAATATAATCACAAGGCTATTTGATATTATCTTCATGCCTGAGTATATGTAAAAGTTGTTTAATTAGGTATTGTTGGTGTGCCGGTGAGGAAAGCTCATGAGCCTGGAATAAGTTAGTTATATGTTTGCGGCTACGAGAAGACAATTTATCCCTGATAATGGAAAACTTTACAGGGTGACAAAAGTTGGTTGTGCTTCCTGGTTCGTGTGTGTAGGGTAAATGCTGCATACTTTCAGAAACATTTAAAATACAGACATATGTTTGTGTGGTTAATTGTTTTGTAACCTCTTATGCGGTAAATGATGGATGACGGACGCCAGAAACTGGAAGTATTTACAAAAGCCAAGGATTTACTGTGCAATTTACGTAATTGCGTATTAAATGAAAATAATGGCAAGTTAAAATTCCCACAGCTTGTAAAACAAGCACAAGTATGATACAATGCACTACATCGCCATGTTCCCAGCTAATTTCGTATATCATTTATAACTGTCATTTTATTTTAAAACGCATGTAATCACGAGGAGGAAGAGTCAAAAATTTACTACAGGCAGGTGTAGGTACCACAGGTCGTGGAAGTGGAAGAGGAAGCAAAACTCAAAATGTTATTCTAAACCTTGTCACAAAATACATACGGAGCATTGCCAATCATGTGTAACGGCGAGAGTAGAAAGAAACAAAAGGTATATGTAATAAAATTGATGTATGAAAGAGGTTATTACGGCACATTTGCGGTATATATCCTGCTCATTAAAATGCAATATGTTTTATAAATCACAGTAATACAGCTCTTTGCTTACCCAATAAGTTAGTGAAGTACAAGTAGTCCTCAAGAAGGCAAGCTTCTGACGGGAGGGCAATAAATATGGTATAATTGATTACTGATTTATTAGCTTACATTCATTCAAACTAGAGTATTGTTTTATGAATATATTTGCGGTTTCTTGTAAATATCCGGAAGTGGGATGCAATGGATGATTTAAAACGTTTTCCTCAAGAAAATAGTATTTTATCAATGTTGAATATACGCATCATATACTCTGTAAAAAGTTATTCCAATGAACAATATAATGTGTAATTAATGATTGAGTTAAAACAACTAAAAGGAACAAAAGTAGTTTCCATTCTAAAATATGATTAAGATAATAATTATAAGCTAACGATTTATTTTTTAATTTGAATTGCTTTTTTAATGCTTTATATGACTAGCGTGGAGCTAGAAAAACACAACATGTAAGGGGGCTGCAGCAGTAAATTGACCATCAGTAGCAAATAAATTAAAAATGTATCTACCAGGTGGTATAATTGCCGACAAATTAATTCGTAGTTTAACGTCAAATTTTTTCCCTATTCCCATAGGTAAATCTTCCTGATCGGTTTCGATTAAAAGTATATCAGGCCTATCCGACGTTACAATGAGGTTGTTGAAACCAGGGTCAAAATCTTTGTCTTCTGCAACAATTGGGTCTTGACTATTAATAATGTCTTCATCTTTTATTGTAGCAAGATTAACTCGAAGCTCCNCATCATTTTCATCTATCAATGGAAACCGGAAACGAACGACAATGGATTCATTATCACTGCAAGTAAAATTTGCAAGACGGCCGATTTCTATACTATTTTCGGTATTGACAAAATTCACAAATTTTTCTGCTATCTGATAAACATAACGAGATGTGTAGCGAAGCCCTGTTAAATATTTTGAATGAGGATGGTAGATTGACACTGAAGATTTGATGTTACTCGTTGCCACATCCCTATAATTAACAAAAATCAGTTAACAAAAATATAAATATGCATACACGCCTATTAGAATAATTAAAGAAATTAAATGATAAAAATACCAGATAACTTCATCTGGTGGCGTTTTTTCAGATATTGGTTTGGCTGTTATGACCCATGGAATTTCAGTTTTATCCACATCAGTGTCAAAATAGCAGTCTACTTCAGCAGTAGGGTCTATAGGAAGTTGCCGTGATAAATAATTATTATTATTATTTAAGACGAGTTTTCGTGTTAAGATTTTCGAATAAAATAGCATTATGAAATCGTGCAATTATACAAAAAACATTTATTGACCCCACCATGCCCACTATAATGAGTATAAAATCTAAACTCTATAGCTTTGTCATGCCCCTCTTTGAAACTATTTAGCGCTAATTTATATGCATTATAGGTATATAATTGAGGCTGTTAAGTAAGAAATGTAACAATCTTATGTCACCAAAATTCAAAATAGCAGTCTACTTCAGCAGTAGGGTCTATAGGAAGTTGCCGTGATAAAGGATGTTTATTAAAAGATTTTCGAATAAAATGGTATTATGAAATCGTGCAATTATACAACAGTCAACATTTTTATTGACCCCACCATGCCCACTATAATGAGTATAAAATCTAAACCCTATAGCTTTGTCATGCCGCTCTTTGAAACTACTTAGCGCTAATTTATATGCATTATAGGTATATAATTGAGGCTGTTAAGTAAGAAATGTAACAATCTTATGTCACCAAAATCAATCTATCATTATAGAAATAGATTTATAATAATAAATACAGGTAATTTGTGTATTGTGTACACGTATGCGAATGATCTTATATACTCACATGCAATCACATTCACAGGTAATAAAACAACGCTCATCAGGATGACACTGATACAAATAAAATTTGTCAAAAGAGATAGTTTTAAAATGAATTTTAATTGACCCATTTCTTCAGCCAATCGAAGAGAAAATCACTTTTTGAGCTCAATTTACTTTGTTGCCGATGTGCTTTGTTTTATGAGAATTTTTTTTATAGTGAATCTGTTGAACTGATTAGTTAGATCTACAACAGTGAACTGAAATAGTAAACTTAATTCTGGTGGCATAAAAGTGTAAAATTACCCATCAACTTGTCACAATCATCAAGCGTGTAGGTCAATTAAATAGCATAGTATTAGATTAAATTGTAAATCTAAATCAAAAAGTCATGTGCCAACAGCGAAGCATACTTATGTGATGGTAATAAATTACTCAGGTGTGTTAGGTAGGCTTTACAGTTCTTGTTAAAGCTAAAAAGTCTTCATTAATGTAGATCCGTCAAACTAGTTAAAAATTCTCATAATATTCATGTTTTCACAAGTTGATGTAATCAGGTAATTCTACTCTCAGCGTTGCTTGTTATGATAGTTGATAGTGGATTAAAAAGAAAAGCGCACAGATTTTATCTGCATCGGAATAATCAAGGATTTACAATTAAAACGCTCTTAATCAGCCATTCATTATCCGCTTTATCACTATTAATAATTTTCAAGATTAATGAATATATAAAAGGGAATGTTTACTCATAAACAGAACAAAAAAAATCGAAACCAATAAATATGACGTCCAAGAAAAAGTTCATGATTCCATTCAAGTTCTTGCTATGCTGTTTACAAGAATGAGCGAACCGTAATAAATCAAGTCAGAAAACTCAATTTAAAAAAAATCGAAACCAATAAATATGACGTCCAAGAAAAAGTTCATGATTCCATTCAAGTTCTTGCTATGCTGTTAACAAGAATGAGCGAACCGTAATAAATCAAGTCAGAAAACTCAATTGTTTATCAACCTCTGACCTGATGGCTAAAATTTATAAACTACGTAAATACACTATGTCTTTATACCTATGCACTATGCACTTCAAAATCAAAATACCTTACCTCATGACCACGTAAATTGCAGTACAAACAAAATGATTTATTGACTCTATATGATAATTTCACTTCAGAACAGCAAGTAATAAATTTCCGTCCTGAAAAGTGACACTGGTAAGCCACCGAAGCCAGTTTTCTCGATAATTCTTAAAAGGCAAGGTTAAATTCCAAGGGTTGACTTATTTGTAAATCTACTATTTTATGTACAAAATTATAACATTATTGCAAATTGATCATGTCATCATGTAAAATGTGAATACGCTCGCTTGATTTGTTTTCTCGCGATGCCCCAAAGATGATAAAATGATATATCTAAAACAAAACAGTATCAGCGTTAAAACCTATGATCATATTTTAGATTTCCTGCTTAAAACACGGTAATTTTCTTCTTCATAAACTCCATAACTTGCTAAAAAACGATGAACAGTTTATAACCAGCCGCAAGGAATCGATATTGATATTATGTTTTTCTCGTCGGAATTGTGAATGATGCATCTGGACAGTGAAAAGCGATATTAAACCAAATGTCACATTTACCAGTGTTCTATTGGTAGTATAATGGTCAGGAATTATTAATTACTGACTTCCAATATACCGTTTGCCATACCCTGCAAGCCAAGGCTGTAAAGAACTTTTGTTTAGCAA
>JAITYZ010003407.1:0-10219 GCA_027744595.1 Paronellides praefectus | reverse complement strand
CAAAATCTGACAAGTGATATTTTACAAGACACTAATGATCAACTTAACAAAAAAAGACAAATGGCCTTTTTAAGGAAAGAGGAAAACTTGGGCTAAAAAGTAGGCAACACGCTGGGTTGTGCAGGTGGGTGGTAACAATAAAACTACTCAAATCTGGATCATAAATAATTTCCGATACATTCCTTTTGTCTCCAACATGAATTGCTCCACATTTGATCATCTCATCATCATCATCATCATCATCAAGCAAAGAAATCCAGCAAAGAGAATACATAACTATGTAAGTATTGTGCATTCAATGTGCAATCTGTGTGCATCATCGCTCGTTCGTCGTTGCCACTCGCCACCATCACCAGAAACGATTAAATATTACGATAGAGAAATTATGATTATTTGTTGCGGTGCATGGCATGGTGGATGATATGATGATGATGATAGCAACTAGTATACAACAACGTGTTACATAACATCAACAACCGCAGCACGACCTAATCTAAATATGCATAACATCCCAATCACAAAAGTCCATTTATACAATGGATACAAATATCCATATATCACCATCTTTATAAAAAAAATATTTTTTCTTCTTCCCCTCGCTTCCCCACCGTCTTTTTTCTTATCATCATCACTTTTTTTTATCCCGAGTCTTTTCTAAGGCATGTGGATATATGCATGTCTAATCGAATATTACGCAATCCGGTAAAATCGCGATTCAAAACAAAACAAACATAAAAACGGCATAAAATGGTAGGTATGGTATTATCAACTGGGGAAGGGAAGAGCCTTTTTTATATTTTATATCGAACAATAAAAAACGGACAGTGCGTGTTTGAGCGAGACGACTATGCTCAAGACAAAGACATAATAGGTATATGTAATAATAATAAGATATCTTATACATTGTGTGTATATGCACGGCAAGGACATTTCGAATGGATGATCAAGTCAATAAAGTATTTTTTTTCGAGAAGAAATGTTACGTAAATACCTACCCCAAAAACTGATGTGATGTTGACGATGAAGAAAACGAAAGGGTTTACGCATATTATGCATAATTGTATAGCCCTTTGAGTGGAGGAGGTGATGTTTTTTAATAATACAATTTTAAAAATAATATATTATGTGCGTCTGCGCGTAATGCTGCTCAAAACAAAACAAACATAAAAACGGCATAAAATGGTAGGTATGGTATTATCAACTGGGGAAGGGAAGAGCCTTTTTATATCAAACAATAAAAAACGGACAGTGCGTGTTTGAGCGAGACGGCTATGCTCAAGACAAAGACGTAATAGGTATATGTAATAATAATAAGATATCTTATACATTGTGTATATCTGCACGGCAAGGACATTTCGAATGGATGATCAAGTCAATAAAGTATTTTTTCGAGAAGAAATGTTACGTAAATACCTACCCCAAAAACTGATGTGATGATGATGATGAAGAAAACGAAAGGGTTTACGCATAATTGTATAGCCCTTTGAGTGGAGGAGGTGATGTTTTTTAATAATACAATTTTAAAAATAATATATTATGTGCGTCTGCGCGTAATGCTGCGTATCCCGTTATAGCAGCCTTGATGCTACATATATTTTTATTTTATTTATAAAAAAAGTGCAGTACGTCGACATAATCATCGTCGTCGGTCGTCGTCATCTCTTATGGCTTGGGTGTGTGTTGTCTTTGTTTTATTGTAACTTGTAACTGTGTGAGATGGAATTGTAAGAAGAAGAAAAAAAATGTGCAATAATGCCGAAAGGGTTGAGCTATTTTTTTAATAGCAAAGCTGTGTATTTGTCAAAGCCTTCTTCGTACATGTTACTAGCGTGGAGGATGGATGGTTGTGATAGTGGCGGCGATCGTCGTCGTCGTCGTCGTGGTTGCATTATACTAAAGCGTACTTGTTCTTGTTAGATAAATGTGTACTTTTTGCCAAGGGAGGAATGATAAGCAGTTTGCGCATTATTAGGATGGTAGTTGGTATCTACCCTGCATTGGTACTTTGAGCAGATATAATGGGTTGATAAAAAAAATATTATCAGTAAGTTGGTAACTATAATAATATGGATTTAAGAAGGGTGTTTATGTTTAAATGCTCATATAATATAATAATAATAATAACAAGCATGCATGTACGGAAATATTAGATATATGTATTATTGTATTTGACTATATGTTATGATGTATGTATAATGTGCATTTGTTATGTTGTGTGGATGCTCATTAAACCTTTTCCCACGCTGTTCATAAATGTAGTGACATATTACACTACCTAGCCAATTTCACTCTCCTTTTCTATAAGGCAACACGGAGAACTACGACAACGCAACGGCGACGAAGAAGCAACGTAGTAGAGCGTCATTCAAGTCAATAAACTGGCTTTGTTCCAAGGGAGCCACTGAATTTTGGTTAGTGTCCTTTTCATTGTTGTCCACAACGGTCATCCACACAGGAATGCGCAGGAGTTTAGGACATCATATAACAGGGAAACCATAATATCTCATGACAAAAATAGGGTGACTTGAAGACTGAAAAAGTTGTCAAAAGTGTTCAAAGGGTTATTGCTTTTTTGCCAAGAATTTACATAGTTTAAGTGAATTCAGTTGAAAAGTGTTGGCAAGCTTGTGATAGTATGTATAGTGATTATTGTGTTTTAACAAATGTTTCGGATTTAAATCATCACCAAAAAGTATTACAATGGCAGTATTAAAGGTGATTTTCTCAATTTTCTCTTCTCTAGCCTATGGCAACATAATTAATATTTTGTTAAAAGTTAATATATGGGTCAAAATTTGAATTGTGCACAGATTTTGGTATCGGTAGCTCTACTGGGTACAGTCGCCAGATGTCAAGATATCTACTCTGCGTATGGAGGTAGCAGTGCTTCCGGAGGTTTTGGACAGTATTCCCCGTCAATATTACCCAGAGGCACTCCGAGACTGGTGCCAGTCAAGGTGAGACCTTCTTCGAGTCGCATGTTTCCCTCCTACTTTTATCCTGGTCCTCCACCACCACCTCCCTCATCTTATCACCATTCCCCTCAGTCACTTTCACAAATGCAGGCACAGCACTCCTCTTACTCAAGTCACCATCACTCAACACCGACTTTTCCACGACACCATCAACAGTACCGAACTGCCATGACTGGATATTACAGACCAACAAGACAATCTTCTTACTTCAGCAATCCGTACTCGTATCGTGAGGTATTCACACACACACTCACTAAACGACAAACATACTGTGTCACTTGTGACTAATTATCTGTAATTGGTACTGTTTTTACTTCGTTGATACGTTTGATCATGTTGACGACAGTTTAAAACAAAACAAAAATGACGACTGACCATGAAAACAAATTGCACTGCACTCATGACAGTCACGAATAAGTAGATGATCATATAACTAAACCTTCTTATTTTATTCCCAATGAAATCATCGTTTTCAGGGTGGTCATCATGTCGCATACCACGCAGCAGCGACATCGTCTCCTGCTGTTTTAAAACGTGGCAGGGTACTCGCTGCTCCATCTCCCTACTCCCTTGAATCAGCATCAGCAACATCATCTTCCGCTGCATCTTCAGGTGGCTTTCAGCAGTACAGCAATCCTTCAGCCTACAGACCCTACCAATATCAACAACAACAACAACAACAACAACAACAACAGCAACAACAGCAACAACAACAACCGCAACAGCAATATCATCAAATCTCAGCTTCCCCCATTCAACATCAACAGCATGTTGCTCAAATCCAGGCTCAACCTCAATACCAACAGCCTACCTACTACATCCAAAAGGGACCTGTGGTCGCTGGACCAGGACGACCTGTCGGAAAGGCCTCAAAAAAGCAACCTGTACGAGCAGCTGCAGTCGAAGAACCTGAAGAGGAATACCCTAGTGACGTAAGGAAGAACAATAGAAATTTAAAAAAACATTATTTTTTGTCATCGCCCTGTTTAAAAAAATATCATTATCACCTTTTCAACACCTTTTTCCTCTTTAAATTCAAATAATTGCAATTTTTTTTCAAAACTAGGCTTCGTGATTGCAATCCCAATATCCCCACGACCATGAACGCAAGAAAGAATGAAACATGCAGCACATTTCTTTTACAGCCCCACCATTTACAATTTATTGAGATATAGATAGATGCACAGTAAAAAGTGCAAATATATATGCCTACCATACAATGATATAATGGTATAGGTGTTTATCGTGATTTGGTTGATCACTCAGTAACAATCAAGTCATGAGGCAATTGTCGTTGATAGTTTCTTTTGTCGTTGTATCGTTGCGATGTATGGTCTGGTTAATTGCACATTTTGCATTGATCCACAAAAAAATATTATTGTACATTACCTTCATTGCATTGTACTTTTGTGATGATCTATTCATGCCAACAAAAAAAATTTGAAGCCATTCACCTTTAAAATAGTAATGAGCCCTTTTGAATGAATTGAAGGCACATCTAAAATCATATCATATAATAATAACAATTTATTCATTTTTAAATTTTTTCTCCCCTGCGATCATCAACAAAAATCGTGTTGTTGTAACAGGCAAGCAGAGACATGTATGCATGCATAAAAGTTTTTTCGTGTTGTTTGTCGACACCTTGTCGTGAGTCCCCTTTTGTGTCATTTATTCACGCACAATAATTATTATTGAAGTTTTACATGCCTACATATATATATCTATTTATTACATCAGGACAATATTATTGTTTTTTTTAAAGGTGGGGTGCATACTTCATTTGTTTTTATTTTTTTTAGAAATGACCTGTAAAATTATTATTAATCTCGGCTGTTATTACACACTGGCTTACTTTTTCTTGTGGGGCATGCATGTAAAAAAATGCATCGGTGCATGCACGCATCCTTTGTGCGTGATATTTACAAAAGAAATTACTATGTAAAACATATAATGATCATAACAAGATGGGTGATGGGGATGATGCACAGTTAAAGATAATTGAATGGAATTTTCAGTGATAAAGACAGTTATTAAATTTGATAAAGTATTTTGCATTTAATAAATATATGCTTATTTTACAGGCGACAAAATGGAATTAAATAAATACTGCTTAACTAAAAATAATGTTTGAGATTTTATTCAACTTTTTTTTAGCCAAACCCCCAATACAACTTCAGCTTCGACATCAAGGACGACGAATTGACCAACTATCAAAACAGGCAAGAAGAGAGAGACGGACAAACCATTAAGGGAAGCTACAGTGTTGTTGATCCTGACGGTTACGTGAGAACCGTAAGTTAAAATTATAGACAATTATTTGTTTTATGTAATTTATGGCGTATGTAAATAATTTGGTATGGCTTACATTTACACTCAATGCGTGAAGGGTAACATGAAAAATTATCGTATTTTTTAAAAACACAATTTCTTATTTTAAAATCTGAAGGTCACTTATACCGCAGACCCAAAAAACGGATTTCAGGCAAAAGTAACTCGCGAGCCAACCGATGTCAAAATTAAGGTAATATAAATATACATTATATACATTTATTGAAACATTCTGTATGACAAAATATTTATTTTAAAATTTCACAGTTCCCAGTTCCAACACAAGCTCCAGCTGCTGTAAACCAACCTCTCCACGCCGGAGACACGCGCAACGCCGGTCCTGCAAGGAGAGGTCAAGCATATCTGTCTCAAGCACAGTACCAACAACAACAACCTCAATACCAATCTGCAGCGTATGCAACCCCTCAACAAGTTTACGCTCAACCTCAAGAACAAGCACAGCAACAATATGTCCCAAGGACTACAAGCAGGTTTGCAGTTCAACCCCAAGGGCAAGGGTCCTCCTCCAGAACAAGAGTAGCTCGGAGAATCAGAAGGCCAAGACCATCAGTGACTCCCACTGAGCAACAAGAACAGGAGTAAAATTTGCATTTATTTTTAAGTAAATTAATTCAACTATTTTTATATATTTTTAGAATATTATCCATACAATGTTTCAATAATTTAATTTTTTGTCATCTCTGCAACTTGTTTTAAGCAACTCATGTTTTATACCTTTTAGTCAATCATCTCATTTCATGTAAGTTAATCTTGTTTACAAAATGACAATTTATTTTGTCGTTTATCTCTCGTTTTAAATAACTCTTCGTGTATGTTACTGCACTGATGATGTGCTAGAAAAAGTCAAATGAAAAAATGAGCAGTGGTTTGGAGTGAATTTATTCGGACAATGAATGTAACTGTGCCACTGCGCCTTCCCTTTTTTGTCTGTTGATAAATGTTCGTTTTTATTAGTCTTATGCGCGTTATGCACTTTAAGTCCTTTTTAATGCACTCTAGGTTATTTTATTTGATAATAATGTATGCATTGTAAATATAAATATTTTACAATTGCCCTCTAAAATGTGAACGAATTTTCATCGATACGTAAAATAAACAATTTTTTTTTGGAAAAACCATCGAAATCAATATTTTGGATTTAAATTGATACCTTTAAATCGTGACAACCTCCGACGTACATGTGATCTAACAAGAATTTTTTTAAATAAGATAGTGAGAGTGAAACTATCGACTTTTAGCACATGGCCAAACTTTCAGTTTATAAATCATCTTTTCAAGTGCATAACGGAATGTGTGTGAAATGTGCATAGAAAATATAATGGATAGACAAATTTTCACTCATCATTAAAAGAAATTGGCTTAACCTTTCATTTTTCTGATATATTATACATAATAACATGAAAACTTGATCATGATCTTGATACATAAAGTCGTAATTTTTTAAATACTTGAAGTGTGTTCATTTATAATAATAACAAGGGTAATAATTATTGGATGCGCATACAAATATGAAAAATGTTTGAAATAATTTGAGCGTGAAAACAGCGAAGATGACTAATGTTACAATTACTTACACACTCAAATTTCTTTTTGTAGTTATTTTTTAGCAAATAAATGAAAAGAATTGGAGTATGCAAGTAATTTCAAATGATAGGCCTTTTACATCTCAATTCCGACGAATACTCAAGCTCAAGATGCATATTTTTGCATATATATACTTTCCATTCATGCAACAAAGTTAACAAAGCTTTAAATTTATACTGACAATGAGTGAACATTCCACATCAGTAATAAGTTATTTTCACAAAAAAAACAAATTTTAATATGTAACATGTAGCTTTAAATATTATGCTACAAACTTTATATCAATTTGCAGAAATTTGAAATTATGGGCCTAAAGAATGGGAAAGAGTGAAAAAGGAAGAAACCGCAACAATGACTCTATCTGATTCCTTTAACCAACAACATGATTATCATTTATTATTATGACTTTTTCTCTACAGAACGTGTGGCAGTGGCAAAAGCTAATATATATTTACATGTTTGTGCTGGCAGTAAAAAAATAAAGTCAATTTCATCCAAATACTTTTTGTTTACTAAATACTATCACTACAAACATTTTTATGTGATGTTTAACTAAAAAAAATAAATTGCAGAGAGCAAACATGATAAATAGGTATATTATAGCTATTAATATATATGGTTGGTTGGTGTGTTATTGTTGTGTTCACTGAATTGTAGCAGCAGCGCAGTAGTCTGATCTATTAAGAGATTGGTTTGGTACTAAATAGTTGAGCATTTAAAGTTGTTACAATACAGCTATCAAATTTCATGGCATGGCCCATAAAGAAAACTTTATGCTTTGCACTTTGCTTGCAGACATACATGCGCAAAAAAATAAATTTAAATATATAAAAGTATATCAAGAGATTTAACTTGAAGAGCATAGATTTAATTTTTTTCTCAATCTAGTAATTGTTAAATATATCTATCTTCATCAAGATAATTTTGGAAATCGACTTGCTCGATCTCTTCTCTAAATTTAAAACTTTGTAAAAAAAAGTGAGATTTCCCTTTGAAATCCTCGTTGTGCGTTGTGAAGGGTGGAAATAACTGTTTAAATTGTAGACGTAACATCAACAGTTGTAAAAGGTAATTATGATCATCATTATCATCTTTTAAAGGATAAGGATGTGTTTATGATATGGTTTGAGCAAACGAGAATGAAAGTTTGGACAATATATAAAAGTGCAGAGTTATTCAGTGAACAAAGTCAGTCAAGTTGGGGATTCAAGAAGAGCAAAACTCAAGTTCAAGTGGTTCCCCCTCAAAACAATATACAACCGTTTTTAGTGTTTCTTTCAAAGAAAATTTATACAGAGCCAATATGGCTTCCGTTTGGGTAAGGGAACAAAAATATTTTCAACTCTTGGGATTAATATAATTGTTTCTTCGGATTGTTTCGAGACGTGTTAATAGTGAAATGTTTCGAATCGTGTGTTGCTCAACATTTTTAAACTTTATTTATTTGTAGGCTAAATGGGCAGCCCTTGCTGTCTTCCTTGTTGCCTGTGTCATTCTAGTCAACGCCGCTCCATCATCCATTTACGATGAGGAGATGGAACCTGCAGCAGCAGATCAACAGGAAACTTCTGTTGATGGTAAGCTATCAGTCTTGTTAGTTGTAAAATTCTGATTATTCAGTACCAAGAAAATTCATTTACAGACAACAGAAGAAGAGAAAAATTCTTCTCCCAAAACCATGACTAGTCAGACTCAAGTCCATATAACGTTTTGTTTGACATTTTGACCAAATGGTAAGAGTATCGGTAGAGAAGTAAAGTAGCCTTTCAATTTAGCAATAAATTTACGCTTTGTAGGTTTCAAAGTGAGAGTAACTTTTTTTTTGGTATTTATTCATTTTCTTGAAAGACATTTGGTCACGCTTCAAGTATTTTTTTATAGCAAGAAAATGAAAATGAATGGAGTGATTAACAGTATTTTTATGGTTGAACGCTTGGCTAATTTTGATGAAAATAGTTGATGATTTTCTAACAATGATCTCTGTATAACAGTAACTGTAGTAAATTGCCTGTATTTACTATGTAGTGTATTATTGTAAAGCATGTAGTTTGCAATTAGTTTAAATTGATTATTTCTGAGTAGATTTGTACACCGCTGAGGAAGCTGCAGCTTTGACCAGAACCCGTCGTGATAGTCTTGCCTATGCTGCCAGTGGTCATCATGGTGGGGGCAAGGGAGGCTGGGGCTGGTATCCACCTGTAGGTCCAGTATTTACGTACGTGAGAACCGACCCCTGGGCCAATTTCCAATGGGGGGTCCGCCATAAGGTCTATGGCTGGGGGTGGAAAGGTTAAGGGATCGTACATATAGTACGTTACTGGAATTTCATGGAAGCTGAATTTCATCTCAGGAAGAAGGCCTGTTGTTTAAATTATCTTAAACATCAAATAACCCGAATGCTACAAAAACTAACGAGCTATTTACATCCAGTATCTAACATTATTTTAGAAGTAGCCTTTGTTGTAATTTGTTGTAAAGTATTGTTTGTTGATTGTTGAGTAATAAGTATAATTATTATGCGTTAGAAGTATTTTGCCAAGTGCGCTTATTGTATTATGAAGTAGAAAATAAAAACGGAATGACCATCGACCGCCTTTTTATAAAAAAATTACGTGATATACCAAAAGCAGCTTAGTAAACTGCGGTGACTTTTATTCATTTTTATTCCCAAAATGATCTTGTTCGCACCACGACGGTGTTCCATTTCATTTCACACAGTTGTGCCAGTACTGCTGAGAATTCGTCGTGGGGATGAACACGGCCATGGCCATGGAGGGGGTCATCATCATCACGGTTACCATTACCTAGGTCCCGTATATACTTATGCGAAAACGGATCATTACGCCAACTTCAAATGGGTGAATTGAATGTTTTATTGTCTAGCAATAATCAGTAAACTGTTTTCCATTTTGTGACAAATAATTTTCCTATCTTTCTAAAGGGTGTTCGTCATCATGTCGGAAGTCCTCATCATCACCATGGTGGAAAATAATTAGTTTTCCCTTTGTTATTGTTTTCACATATTATCAACTTCGAGAGAGAGACACGTTTTTCAAATGACTCTCCTTTGTTTATGTTTCAAAGATGATCTTAATGCATCCTGTTAATTTTTTGTTTGTGTATACGTTTTTGTTGTAAATTCCATAATATGCTCATTTTGTTTCAAAAGTATCAATAGAATATATTCATGTCATGTGAAATTTTCTAAATCGCTCAACATCAATTATTTTTTATGGAAAATAGCTTTAATCTTCAAAACATTCCGAATTTATTTCTTCGCATAAAGTTGCTCTGCTATTCGTGCCAGT
>JAITYZ010003406.1:0-18830 GCA_027744595.1 Paronellides praefectus | reverse complement strand
CGCCACTGTACACCGCTCCCAGTATCTCCTCCACTCCAAAAAAAACAACAGGACTACCAAAAAACTGGGAAACACAAGCACGTGGCCCCTCATATAATATATTCCCGACGTACGTTTTCCGTACACACTTTTACTTTTTTTTATTATTAACTTGAATTTTGAATGTATCTCATCATCTTTTTTTCTTGTCTGCTGGTTTGGGGTTTTTTGGGGGAGTATAGTAGCGGATAAAAAAGAGCGACATTCCCTTGCAGTAGCTGCAGCGCACAGCGGTTGGGTTTGTAAAAGGAATGCGTAAGTTAAATAATAACAGCAGCAACAAAAAAATGAAGTAAAGCAAAGAACAAGTTTTTCTCCTATTCCCATATTATTCTCTGCGGAGAAAGTGTTTACAAATTACAACAAGTAAAAGAATAATAGATGTATATAAACAAAGTAATATTATTTCCCTCCTTGTTCATTCTCCACGCACTGAGCCATTAAAAACCCAACCGCGTGATAGTTAAAATCTACAGGGATTACACCGAGAGACGAGAAGAAGACAAGCAAAAAAGCGTGTGTTGTTGTTGCCACACATTTCTCTTTTAACCTTGATATTTAAGCTTCCACATCTCCCTCTTTGCTTTTTCTTGTTGATACGATACGCTTAAGTTACTTACTTCTTACATTCCTTCCGGATCTGGTGAGGAATTTTCACTACCACTCGCAGTATTTTTTTTTCTTCTTCTTCGTTTACTTCTTCTGCCCATCCAAGAAAACATGCCAACTTTTCTTGTATTTTGTTACTTGAGCGCGTAGTAAACATAAAATATAAACAAGATAGGCATAAATAGGTATATACAAAAACAACACCACGTCCACCACCTACACTCCAGTGAACACCAACAGGGTTTTGTTTATCATCATCATATTTTTTCGTGTTTTATATATACCGCCAAAAGAGCCAACACAAGAAACAAGTTGTTTTGTTCAATGCAATGTAGCAATCCTTTCTAGCATCAAAATTCCTCCAAGAGAGAAAGCCTCAGACAGATCCACTATGCTTTTTTGTAACCGTGTGCCGTTTTGTTATTATAAAGCGTGTATGTTTGTGTATTTTATCTAATCTAAAAGAACTTTCTCTCTCTTTATAATAGGAGCAGTATAGGAATATAATATGTACTATACTTGCAACAACACCAGAAAATGCATTGCTCACTCGAGTATTTAATTTAGTTGGTTGGCTGGTGGTGTGTGTATCTTGTGTATGATTTGCTACTACTGCTGCGTATCCCATAAAATTAGTTTCAGGGCCAGTGAAAGAGGAAGACGAAAGAGGTTTTCATTTCATCAACAAGCAAGCAAAAAAGGAAAATACATGTTGGTATTACTACTCTGCTGAAAGTGTAATGCCAGACAAAATAGCAGACAGCTCTAGACATGTAGGCGCACACTTCCCTTTTCTCTCTCTCTCTCTCTCTCTCTCTCTCTCTCTAGCATTTAGTCATATAGTATCATTCCTTCATTTGAGCTTATTTGATGATGCAGTGGGAGTAGTAGAAGGAAAGTACGAAGCAAGTAAAATAATAATATATTATATATAATATAATATATGGAAACTCATAAACCTTTCTGGAAGAGTCCCTTCTTTTTATGAAAGGATTACAAGAGGAGTTTTAGTAGTTGAACGTAAAGCATATTGTATTTCACTTTTAATTTACGAATGTTCTTTGAAAGTAATCAAGCGCAATGGAGCTTCCAGCTCTTTTCCTCATCTGGTGACTGGTGGTGGTGGTAGTGGTTTGGTAGTATTAGTGGGTTGGTAATTTTTCAGTTGTGGTTTGCTTGTAACTTTTGAAATAAGAAAAAGACAACAACAAACTACCAAAACAGACATGTAGGTATACTTACATAATACAAAGCTAATATAGAGCGAGGGAATACTATATAACAGGGGCTTATACAATAGTTATGTAGATAGGTATAGTATAGTATTATCTAAGCTTATATAAGTACGCCACAAGGTCCCTTGATGATTATTTTTCGTAGCAAACCTTCTCACACATGTCATGTTATTACGTGATTACTTTAACTAATATGTCTACCAATAATAATTCCTGAAAGCACTACTATTATTATTATTATTATAAGTGGAGTGACTGTGGGGATAAACTAAGAAATTAGCACGTGGATAATTAAAATCTCAAATCTCAACTAAATACCTAAATAATTGTTACCTATCCTAATAACCGCACCAACTAACCCAATTTTTCATCAGTCAAAAAAGTCCCCAGTTTAAAAAAAATGATGTTGCATAAACAATGACGTTAGTAATTATAAGGAGATATGTCCTTGGAATTCATAAAAAAGACCTCTTGTGCACGACTACTTCATTTAAAAGTCACATCCGTTTCCTTTTATTTATTTATCATATATTTATGCTAAACGTATATACCTATGTAACATGTACACGTAGAGTGACATGTTCAAAACTTTCTTATCATTATTTTTTCTTTATTAATTAGACTATACTCTCAACTATAGATGATATATTTTTATAAAACAGGCATATATAAATGTGTCATATCACCACCTACATATTTTTCTCATTTAATGTTTGCTGGTTATAACGGTAAATGTCTAATAGACAGTTTTTCCATTTTTTATTCTTCTGAAAGTGACAATATGAAAGTAAAATTGTAAAGAAGGAATATTGCTGAGAGGGAGATTGAGAGAATTGTTGTAGCTGTCATATTACATTATACAGTCCACATTCTCATAAGAGAGGTGTGTGTGAAGCATACCACATCTTTTTACCACCACACCCGTGGTGACGCTCTGCGACTCAAGAGAGAGAGAGAGAAAAAATAGGAAGCACCCGCCATCCCGCTCATTCATTCCCATTTCCGTCTTACACAACAACAAAAAAGTTTAGCATGAAACAAACGAAAAACGCCACCATCACATCACCACCACCACAATCATACTTACAAAACGAGAAAAAGAGAATCTGTTGCACTCCTTGAGGCTTCTCCGTCCTCGCAGAAAAATACTCTCTCAGCGCTGCTGCTGCTACTGCTCCTGCTGTTGTTATATGTCTGCTGAAGTGAATGACAGCCAGTCAGACACGAATGTCACACAAGTAAGAGCCTTTTTTGGATGAGTGACATGAAAGTCGTCCTCACAGAAAGTAATAAGAGGAACAGCAGCAGCAGTAGAGAAATTCTGTTGGTTAAAGTTTTGTTTTTTTCCCAGAAAGAAGGCTTGGCGAGAAGTTTTGGTATTTTTTATTTATTTTTTACTGAAGAATATTTAGCCTTAAAAATATCACGCAGTTTTAGTGGACTGGTGGTGTAGGTGGAATTCTAAGAGGTATAATATAATTTAGCTAAAGTTTTTGAACATTATTATGATATTGTTTTTCAGAGGTTACCAAATTGTATTTTTTATTTAGCCAAAAAGGAGAAAAACAGGTAACACGTGCACAAGTGCTGGTTTTTTTGAGTTTGATGACAAAGTTTTGATGATGACGAAAGTTGGTATGATATCATCATTATATTATGAGATCTGCAGGAATATCATCTTAACTAACATAGCTATCTCCTCCTCCGCATGCTTATTATATTATGCTGTATAGTGGCTTGTTTTTTCTACATTTGTTGTTTGGTCTTGTCCATCCTAAACCCCTTCCTCATCAACGCTCCTTCTTGTCAAAGTCACAAAATTAAATGTCAGGCCTGGAGGATCTTGAAAATTAGCAGCAGTTCCACTTGTCATTTTTGTCCTCTTTTGAACTTCCTCTTTTGAACAGCAAAAGTTAATTTCCTCCTTATCCTTGGCCCAATGAGTTTTATACATCAGCAGTTACATACCTACATGCAGCAAAGCATTTTTTTCCTTTAAATGATCATCATGAAGATATGATGAGAAAATGTCTTAGGTTGTAGGTTGTTTCAACGCCCTATGCTTTTGGAATATATACACAAATTAAACTTGACGCCTTAAACTTCGGAGATTTTTTATTTAGTTTTTTAGCAAGCACGCCAGGATGAAAATTTGCACACATTTCTGAATTGGATATTCATTTGGTCTATGTACAAACGCACCGATGAATAAATGATCTATTTTGCTAATTAAATTCTTTTGTGCAGATATAATCTTTTTAGGTGTTTATGTTATTCATAAAAAGTTTGCAAAGAGAAAATTCTAGTCATGTCTGATACTGGAATGACTGCACCGGCACCTTTACCTTTTGAACACCTCTTTCTTAAACTCACAATTCGCTTCTCAATTCTTTTGTGTTTTGATGTAAACTGCCGTATTTTGCTTGTATGAAGCTATTCTGCAATCAGACTTGTTCATCTCGTGGTGGCTTTGAAATAAAACCCGACGTAGGTATACCTAATATTGAATATCAAACTATACTATATTTATTACTAGAAAATGTATTCCTTTGTGTCATATATCGGCTCTAGTCCTTTCATCCATCATTTTATCTTGTTCCCATTTTATTCTTGTAACCCTTTTATTATAGCAATCTTCACAAATAAATTGATTATTGCTACGACTCACTGCATAAAAATGTTGGGTTTATGATGAGTAGGTATTTATCGAGAAATTAAAATCTCCCTTTCATCTTGAAACCACTACAGTCAGGCATAAAATACTCCCCACATGGACGTACATGCATAAATACATTTCTACACATATTTGTGGTGAACACGTGTGATTTTGCGATATGCCAAGCATGTGAAACAGTTAACTTTTAGTACCAATAATAAACATGTGTATATAATTTTTATAAATCATGTAGTAATAGTTTTAGTATATTACATACTTCCGGGGATTGAATAGAAGAGCCGCAGGATTTTCTCCCTTCAACATTAATAATCTTTTTTTATTTTAAATGCTTTTCATATGAACTTCGCTTCCATCTCTCATGCGTAAATCTGGATGATGATGGGATGTAATATTTTTGAGGTTTTATAAAAGTATCATAATCATCAAAGTATTTACATTGCATACGTGCACATATGCGAATAATAATAATAAGTATCTATCCTCATATTATATAAAAGGGAAATAAATAATTTAATACGACCATTACACGAAAGTAATACTCACATAAAAAGCTTTCATTTCCTATTTAAAACCGTAAAACTTGAGTAGCACAAATGATTATGGTATGTAGATATATATATGTGCTTTTATGGTTTATGACTATTTTGAATTAACTTACATTTCATCTAGAAGGAAGATGACATGAAAATATGGCCCAATGACGGCTGCATAAAAATTTGTTTTGGCTTCTCTGCGTAAACGACATTTCTCAGGCGTCGAGGAGGTGACAAAGACATAATAAACAGAGCAACTTGACAAATGCATAACATTAGGTAAGGATATCAAGGAGCACTCTCTCTCTGCTTGGATGAGCTTCATTGCGGCACAAATCATGCACATAAGAAACGAGAGTATAAACAAAAACATTGATGATGAGCAGTTAGTACAACGCACACCTACACACATGATTAGGAAGCGGAACGAAAGATACATGATATAAACACACACAAAAATTTGCTCATATGAATATCATTTATTTTTTTACATATTGCCTATATATCTCTCTTTTGCGAGAGAACACTCGAGAAAATACTTTTTTTGAGAATTGGGAATGATGCAATAAAAAAAATATGTATAAAAAATAACTTGGCAATTTTCTTTCTCATTTATTTTTCAAATAGAGTGAAACGTATAGGGATTAGAGCCCGTGAGGAGCTTTGCGCGTCTTATATATATTTTTTTTGTATGTCATGTAGAGAGAGTTCATTACGTTCCATCCAAAATTTCGACAATTGTATACCACCACTCCTCCTCTTTCTTCTTCATGTCTCCCCCTTTTTCTTTATACTATTTTTTTTCAACTCCAAGTCAAGTCAGCTTATAGTTTGTTCAAGTGTAACAGTCAAATTTTTTTTTTGCAAATTGAACGACACAGAGGGTCGTTATGAATTGTAACTACAGACCATACTTTTTGCCGTAAGGCATTTTCTCCCTATATACCGGGTCTTTTTTACCATTTTACATACTAAAGTCACAAAAACAGTCGGAAGCGAAAAAAAGTTTTTTTTCTTCTTCAAAGATAGATGATATAATATAATATTATATAGACATGTCATGTAGATGGGAGTGGTTTGAAACTTTAGTCAGTCAAGTCATGGATGTGGTGAGGAAGAGGAGGAGAAGAGAGATGTATTCCTTGGATGATAGGTAGTTACCCTTGTACTTGTTCACGTATACATAAATATATTCATATTGACGTTGAATGAGTAGAAGTAGCATGTCATACCTATGTTGTTATCTAGCAGGAGGAGTAGTGTAGTGAAAGCATCCACCAAAAGTTTATTTTTTTTTGAAAGGATAACCTATTTTACTATATATACGCTGTATAATATATGTATAATATGCATGATATTATGATAAACTTGTATCTTCGTCGTCTTGGATAGGTATACATAATATGAAACAAGATTGAACTACCACCGTCAAAACACTTTTAGCGTCTGACTCTGAAGAGAAACGAAGAGAAAAAGTCGATGCCGTGGTTTAGCGGATCAAAACTGCCTGTCAGTTTAGTAGATGCCTCTTTCAACTATCATAATAGTACTACTCTCTTCCTCCTCTTCTTTTTTTGGTCGATGTGGTGGAAACTGCAAAACGTTTAAAAACCTGTATACTGGTTCCATATATATAGCGGGCATGGTATACACTTTTCCAGGTTTTCCCTTTCTTCTTCTCTTATCTCTTGCGTATATGTAAGTTTTTTTAGTACCATCACCCCACAGGAGGACAAGTAGAGCAACTTTCTGGGTTGATCGATTGCCAGAGTTCAAAAGTACTTTGAGGTCGATATTTCAACGTCTACTGGAAAATGTAAGGGAGCAAGATTTGGTAAGAATGTGCAAGGGATTCCTTATTCAAATTTTTTTGGGAGATTTTAGAGCTCTGCTTTTTCACGTGTATTACCATCATTATTCCTGCAAATTATAGTGCAGTTCTCGCTTTTTTTAGAAAAAAAATAACAAAAAAGGAAGGAAAATGCATGTAGTAGGTAGGTACATTTTTTGTGGTGGGATGACATACATTCTTTGGTTTAGTCTTCCATTTCGCCATGTACGTAGTATTACATTATGTGTATGCTCGTATTCATCTTGATTTGGGTTACCTAAAGACCCCCACATTAAACATGCAATGCATGCAATAAAGAGCTTTGTAACTTTTCCACACTTTTCATTACGACATGATAAAATGTACACCAAAAAATGCTGGTAGATACCCGGCTACAAACTTTTCAAATAATGTTTGCTGCTTAAAATGCTTAAACAAATGGAAGCGCGTGGTGTGGTGTGTAGTGTAACAACTGAACGAACTCTGCATTGAAAATTTTATCCATTGAACTTTAGAAGAAGAAAAAAACATGAGAGATGAGATATGGGTATCTCTTGTCAAATCTTTTTATGTTTTTTATCTCTATTCATCTGTCTCGCATGATTGTGTTTCCATTTCATCTCTATCCTCATCATCAGCAGCAGTAGTACTAGAAGTAGAAGTAGCAATAGCAGCAAGCTTTGAACTTTTACGTTTTACACCACGTCTTGTGCAAGCCACTCACGTTTAGAATGGCTGGAAAAGTTGATAGGATCACACAGGTCTGGGGATATTATTACGGCAGTGATGGCATGTAGGTGTATAAGCAGTAAAAGTGAATGACTTTTAAACCCAATTTCCAGATTTCATATTCATTTCCAGTGGGGAAAGTGGTCAGTTAAAAGCTTACACTACTGCTTCTCCATCCACCACACTAAAAAATGTTTGATTAAACCCTGTTCCCTTAAAATCACATGCTGATAGCTCCTGTCACTCTTGTGAAAAGTGCTGGCAAGTTCAAGCTGAGGTCTGCCTTGTCAACACAACAGTCAAAATGTTTGAACAAATATAGTTAAATCTTTGTGTGTGCACAACATTTATCCATTTATATCTCAAAAACAAGTCATACCAAACATCAAACATTTTAATGATAATGAGCTCGCACTGGGTGATGGTGAATTTTGCGGAAATAAAAGTACATAAAAAATGTTCGCTATGCACAACTATTTCACAAGGCAATTTTTGCACATGGATCAATGACCGGATAATTGAATGGGAAAATTGTCCACGATTCCAGTTGTGAATTTTCAAATAAAAATTGCTGTTCGGTTATGACTGTGTAATTGAAGGGGTAGACTGAAAGGTAAACTCATTTTTCCTATTTTTATGTATCTACCTACGCCTACATTCCATACCTAAGCATTTACTAAATTGACCATGCGTTACATTGGAATTTTTAAGCTATTTTTCATGCTTGTCTTTGACAACTATATTTCAAGGTATTCCAATGACCTGATGATAGGAATTTGTGATAGAAATAAAGCTGTTATTATGCTACATACACGTTGTACAGATGCATCTATACCCTTTGAGCTGGCAACATAATACATAAATATGTAAGTAGGTAAGATGGATGTATGTGTGTCCTCTGGTGACAAACTGACTATTTCCATCCAATTGAATTATCATCCATTAACATGATAGTAGGTGGTGGTGGTGTTACATGTACCTCATCACACAGGCATAAGTTAATAAAAAGGTTTTCTACGTTTTCGTCTTTTATCATGTTTTCCTGAGCTATTTGGGTGCTTCAGTGTGTTTTTGTGAATGTACAATGTACATATGTAATGGACTCAATTTACGACTGGTGTGTGAAAGCGTGGTTCTTTAACCATATTAAAAAAGTGAGTAAGAGCAGCAGCATAATATTATGTTTTTGGTTACATTGCATTACAGTTTATTTTTGTCTAATGGTAGATAATTTACAAGCGCACAAGCAAAATAATAATAATGTATGTAGCGAAAGGAAGAAGCACGAAAGAAAATATTAAACCAGGTATTTTTTCAAGATGCATGTCAAGATTTAACGAACCATTAAGATGTATGTCAACTTGTCACGTGATGTCACATTCATGTTACCTTTCACGAAAAAAACAGCAGAATTTTCAGCAATTTTTTTATTTACTGTACTGCAACAACTCAGAATCAGCTTACGGCTCCCACTCTGTATAGTAATTGGTTGGGTTTATATTTGCAGATAGCTACTGGCATGATATGTGACTATAATAGTTACAAATGAAATCATGCAAAAAGCTCACCGCATCAAAACTCACAACAAATTTTCACAATTACCTAGTTTCTTTCTTTTTTTTGGGTGATGCCATCAACCTTTAATACTGCACGCATGTATGTATGCCCGGGTAATTTGTCCATTAAACGTGGGAGGGCAAAATTTAAGTGTTTCGTACTTTAGCTAAAGTATTTTTTTGTTTTGCACAGAATGTTTTCACAATGCCACGGATGGCAGCCTTCATTTTGTGACAAACATAACATGTTTTTGCTGGAGACCATCCATCCAGTTGATAGCCACACGTCTAAAATGTATTTTTGTGCACTCTTACCCTTTCCCCCGTTTGCTCACTTGAGCAAAAATGGAACACTCAAACGTTACTGTCATGCTTTCACTGACATCCCCCGTCCCCCTTAAAATGGATCGTTTTTACAAAATGTACATACCTACATACATACATTATTATAGATATTTAATATATCATTTGGTTAGGAATATTGTACATATATTTCGCTCTATTGGGAAAAGTGTTGGAATCAAAACTTACCACTATCTGTTGTTGCTGAGGTTGTTCTTCTGTTCAGATAAAGGAATAATTGAAAAGATTTTTTTTCTTCCAGTTCCAGATCGTTTGTTCTAGAATACATACCTACATAATATAAAATACCTCTACCACCGCATGCAGATTACTTTCACATGTATGACATTATAATTTCGTTGAAACGAAGAAATACTACACGACATACAAGAAAAGGTTAGAGCAAGAGCAACAATAATGATGACGTTCTGAGCGATATGGGTCACTGATTATATTTCAGACACACAAAGAGAAACGAGAAAGTTGTATAGGTATATATGTTACATGTGTATATATTCAATGTATGTATGTATGCCTGTCTAGTCATGGCTTCAATCCTTCAACGCTCATCCTTTTTGAGTCGTACAAGGAGCAGAAACATTACTCTGAAATAACATGGTAATTTGATACACTACACAAAACACTAACGTCTTTGATGATGGCGAAGACGGTCTAACAAAATTTGCTTGGTTTACCATTACGACCGCAAACTCATCAATATATTCTCGAAATATATATACCACCCTACAAATATATATATATATAAGGTATACAAAAAAACCAGCTTAAAAATATATTTCTTTGTAAGATGATGATGTACACCAGATAACATTCTTGTTCTTTTTTTGTAACGCGTGTAGACTATAAACGTTGGATGGCATTTACACAATGTAAAAATTTTGCAGTATAAACATTTTGTAATGCTTGTATCCTGTCTACTTTACTTCCATATCACACACACACAACATATTATAGTTTGTCTACATCGAAAAAAATATAATGGTCGACCCCATCCTTTCATTTATACTGAATAACATTTTTAGATGTTTTCAGCAATGAGAAGGTACTTTTTTATGTAGCACATGCATCCTAAGACGCGATCAATGCAAAATGGCAACGAAAGAATTTACTTTCACCCTACATGATATTATGTATATAGGTAAGATGGCAGATATATTCATGAAGTACAATGGGATAGTAAAAAACCTGTAAGTTCTACAACACTGAAACACACTTGGTATTATCATCAACGGCGCAAGTGTGCTACTAGAAAAAGCTAAGTGTATATAAAGTGTATATATAATACTTAAGTATATATTTAGGTGAACAAGTAGTTTTTTTGTAGGGTTACTAAAAGGATATTAAAATTCCCAGCTCGTCATTGCTTTCCACTCAACTCTTTTTTAAAAGGAACCACTAAGGCAATTAGTCAACTGGAAATTGAGCAAGTTGAAATAAGGTTGAAAGTTCAAGCTGGGTGTGTGCGTGTAATAGTTACATGTAAGTTTACGTAAAAGTAAACTATCTTGTACAAAAAATGGCTTTACAAAAAAATAAGGGCATTGACGAAGTACTCGTTATAATAATAAGCAGCAGAAAACAGAGAGCGAATTGTATTTCCCATCTTTTAAAAGCTTTTCATTTTTTACTCGCTTTCTCTCCGTCTTTACTTTTCCTACATAAGCCATAGATGCCTATGCACTTTTATGTAACTTGGAGGAAGAAGAAAAAAAGCAAAAGAAAATGAAAGTCGATACAAAGGAATTATTATTTCAGTGCTTTCACTGTGAAAAGCATGTATGTAGGCAAATACACATAGTCTAGTTGTTGTAATACCGGGGCTATATAAACCTAGCGGACGGAAAAGTGAAAGGAAACTTTAGAAAAGTAATAGTCTTTTTTAACTTCCTTTTCCTCTTTTTTGAGACTACATAGCATATTATATAGTCTCCATATTCTGTATCCATCTTTCATTTCGCCTGTTGAGCACAACTCTACTCATCATCATAATAATAACTGCACCACCACTGCAATAAGTTATATTATAAGGATTCATTTCATATACACGACCCCCGGAATTCCCAGAGATTTTTATTTTATTTTTTACGGTGATGATAGTAGTATTACTTTGTGAGAAAAAAATATATTATTTTGTAATGTAAGTAATCATGCAAGGGATTTCCGCGCTTTTTTATATTTTTTGTTGAGTAGAAAATAAAATATGTGTGCCACTACTACTCTTTTTGTTGTTGCTCCCATTCATGTATGTAGGTATAGGTATACATATAGGTATTATGTATTTATGGGGAAGTTCCCCATCATTATCATCGCATCATGTTTTTTCATCATTTTGAATAATTGAGAATTGGTTTTTGTGTGCATAGTTGTGTAAATATATACGATAATAAGATAAAAAGGATGATGCAGCATGCAGCAGCAGCATAATAATATTTTTACTAAATTTTCCGCAGTATAAATATTTTTTGGGGGAAAGCAAGTCAGATTTTTTATATTGTAGAGCATGGTTGGAGATTTATTCATGTATGTATGTGTGTATTGTGTATGTCTGTCTATTTTTTTTGCTGGGATATTGCAAAATGAAATGAAGTGAAAAAATAAAAAATGGAGGAAAAGAGGAAACGAGAGAAAATATATTTTGTGTCGATGATGTCGATATGCTATTTATTATAGAAAGAAATACTATTCAGCGAGTAACAATGAGTAACAATGTAGCGTAAGTAAGCACATATATAATATAGCATCTCAGCAGTCTTAATGCATTCCGTCATCATCGTCATCATGATCATCATCAAACGTTTCATGACTTATTTCTTATTTTTTTCATTCAAAAGGAAAAAGTTGTAAGAGAGGAAGAGTCTTCTCTCATTTTTTTCCCTTCTTCTTCCTCGTCTTCTTCTAAAATAAATTTCATTCTGCAGAGCAGTATAAAAAATGTAGGCCACTTTTTAAGTTGGTGTTGAAAGAGCAGAAGTAAGTTTGAATTATGTCCTACTCTCTCTCTTTCTGTCTATATATTATGTGATGTATGTGTGTGTGTGTGTGTGGATGTGTATATGTGTGTAAAGTAAGCAGTAGTTTTTTATGATGATGATGCACACACCAGTAAAAATGGTTTGTGAGCAGTCAACCACAAAAAAGATATTTTTTTGGCGGTGGACGAGAGCAGGATTGCTTCTTCTTTTCCTTTTAGTCTTTCGCCTCGTTTGTTAAATGTACATTTGCTACATATGCATGTATGTGTTTTTACTAAACTAAACTCTTTTTTGTACACTTCCCTTTCTTCATTCTTCACTTTTTGACGCCGATCTCTCTGTACCCTGTGTACATAATAATAAGAATGTATACATAAATATCCTCATGTGAAAGTCAAACGGGAAAAAAAATACTGAGTGAGGACTCTCCTTGCATTTTTTTCTGTTGCTGCTGAAAGAATATACACATATGTCAAACCAAAATGTTTTGTGATACAACCACATGAACAAGAATAGGTAATATACAAGGTTTTTCTTCTGCTGATAATACTTTGCAACTTTTGTGTCCTTTTTTGTCAACTCACGACTTTTTTTACTTTATAGTCAAAGTCTATAATATGTTGTTTGAATGTATGTGTTACACGCTTGGCTAAAGACACATAAAAAACCAAAATAACATAACACTACTACTTATATACTTGCTACTGTTGCTACATATATATATATATATATGCATGCATATTCCGTCCAAGCAGCAAATGATTATATCTAATCTCTGCATTTTCGGCAATATATTATGTCGAGTCATTTTTCTTTTTCCCGACCTAACTTATGTTTCAATCTGGACGGATGCCGGGCCAGGCAAAGGCACGGCAGAATGGCTACAAGTTGCTTACAAAAAAGGGAACACACAACATATTATAGAGCATACATACATGGGTAGGTAGGTAACAAAAGCGGATACAACTCAAGTCAAAAGTGGACAAATAAATGTGTTGATAATAGAGCAGCCGTTGATGTACCTATAAAAAAGCTATACTGCATTTACCTTGCTATACTTTGTCTACCATTATCATTACCCTTCCAAATAAAATTGTATTACATTATGGAAAAATCTGTGTCTCCTCTTGAAATACTAAACAGCGAAAATAAAACTTTCACCGGAGGATTTTCACCATCAAATAATAACTTGCATATAGAGAGTAGTATGTATGACCTTCTCCATATGATTAGATATAATGATAAATATGATGTATTTTCTTGTTAAAACTTGAAAGTTACTTTGTGAATGACAGATTTTTTTAAACCACAAAAAATATCTCCTCTGTACACCATTCACGTACTCTCCTCATTCTCAGTGCAACATTATGTGTTTGTCCTTGGTTTGTAGGTGAGTCTTGAGTAAAATACTAGTTAAGTCTGATTTCCTGTTTGACCTTCTTTCGACATTATATATTGTGCCCCTTAGTTTTAACATTGCGGTGGTGGTAAGAAAGAGAGAAAGTGAGTGAGGGTGAAGAAAAAAATGACTTGAAAAATTCTCCTCTCCTACAACTTTATGTTAATATATACCAGTCATAAAACATACGTCTGAAATTTTTATCCTCCTCTCTCATGACCATGATAAGGATCATGGGGATGGTGATGAAATTTTTTCCTATTGCTGTTCTTACACAGAAAGTAATATGACGTGCACCATATTTTTTAACTGATATATGTACTTGTAGTACACATTTAAGTACACACACACCATATACTTATGTATACCTACGTCATGCCATGAATTTATAGCTTCTTTATCAAAAGGAACATGATGGTACGTGTCCTACCTTCATAATAAAAAGCCCTAAAGATTCCCCTGGCATAGACCGTCACAGTGTTTCATGTAACGTAGGTATAGACACAGTAGTTAAAAGAGAGAGAGAGAGAGAGAGAGAGAGAGAATGCAGTGTCCTATTCTGCTTTTTTCTGCTACTCTTGTACCTGCCACAATATCAAACGATCAAGTACAAAAAAGTCGAAACTCTGCTCTAGCTCGTGTACAAAGTGAGTATGGTAGTGTGGCAGACAACGTGTGTTTAGCGTTGTTAGTAGAACAAGCTCTGAAAAAAGTAGTCCAACATCGTGTTATGATACCTTGAAAAAAAGACTATAGTATTCTATGCTGTTGGTAGATATATATTTTTTTATATATAAAGAGATGGTCAGTGATGCTTTTGATAAGATTGTGCGAAAAAGAAAGTATAATTTATCATGGGATATGTATTTAAAAAGAGCATAGGTTATTATATGTTTGATCTATGAAATACTCACGTACCATCTTCTTTTGCTATGTTATGCTTTCCTTAAGTAAAATTAATACCAAAAACGAGCACTTTTTTATTTTTATTTTTTTTGCCAAGGTTTACTTTTATACTTGGGACTTTTTTTTAGAAATGTGAATGTCTACTGACCACAAAATCTATAATATATCTTGTAAAAATGTATATGGTAAAATATACATAGGTACATAGGAGTTTCCTGTGACTAGCATAATTTTATTAGTTATATTGCCCATTTCTTTACCAAGCAGCATGACAAACATGCTCGCTCTCTCACTCTTCTTATTTCCTCCAGTTATTTTTTTCTGATAAAGTTAATAATAACAAGGGAATGGTAGTAGTAAAAATATTTGGAGAAATTTCTCTCCTTTTTTAGCTCTCAGTTAAAAGGCTTGTGACTTTTTATCAGATCGACATAATGGGTTTTTATTTATAGCGAGAAAAAGATGACATTGTGTGAGTGTAGTTGACCACATATGGTCCAAAGCACGTCCTCTACACTAGCCTTCTTCTTATTTCACTCTTACACACTTATTTTTACACAGTTACATTTTTCAACAGAAAATATATTGTGCCATAATAACTCAAAAACAGTGATCCAACAGTGGCATCACTTATTTAATAGTTTAAATTGTATTAGCTTTTGAGTTGCTAAAAAAATGTTGAAGCTCTCTGGCACACAAAAGCTACACAGTATTGCATGCATCTTTGGTTTTTGAAGAAAGCGGCAGGGCCGCCGGTTTGTTTTTGTAGTAATCTGCCACAGTACACAAAAAGCATTGACAGAAAAAGAAAGTTGCAAAGAGAAAGAGAAGATTTTTTTAGAATTGGCAAACTTTAATTTGTTGTTGGTGGTGGTTGCGATTGGATGTTGTAACCACATCACAATATATACTGCTGTATTTTTTTAGCTTAGTTTCTTCTTGGGATACAAATGGGTATAAATTGTGTCAAAAGGGAAATTGGTCACAGAAGAAAAAAACCAGCTTTGCACACCAACATGGCCACCAATGGTAGTGTAGTATGTAGTGAAACGAGTACAGCATCTGGTGTGTTTTTTACTTAAGCTTTTATTGTCACCTTCTGTAACAAACTAAAAGGACCAATATTTTATGTGCACAGTGAAAAAAAAGTTTGGTTGAACTACTACAACTTGAGCAACACGAGCACAACAATAAAGCTTTCGTGAAGGGAAAGTATAAGTAGACTCACCACAACACAGTATAGCATTGGTAGTGGAGGTGGTGTAGAGTATAACTAAAGTATAGCTATACAGTTTCATCCAAAAATGCTATTAGTTGTACGCGAATTTGTAGGATGTTGCTTTCTATTTTTTTCCCTGTGTCTTTGAGAGAGTCTGTGTGAAAATGAGGACAAGAGCAAGAGGCATAAATGCAATGTTTGGCAGAATGATGATCATGATCATGATCATCATGATATTAGCCTCAAGTCATTATTGAAAGATCACAAGAAGGAGTAAGCGCAGCCACATGGACGACAAAGGCGAATAGTGTTCCATATTTATACGTATAGACATACATATTATATATATCTTTTAGTTATGCCCTATTACCGATATATACATGACCAAGTGGCAAAAACAAGATATATAGCGACAATGCTGCTGAATTACAAATGCTATTCTTGTGGTCCTTGCCGTTCTTCAATTGACGATATCGTCATCTCTTTTTCCGTGGATGTGGGTGTGTGTGTGTGTTTCAATCTTATATACTTTTGTCCCCGCAAAAACAAAAACACACAGCAGCAGCAGCACAAAAATCTCATATCATATTGTGTTTTTTTGTTATGCTTCAATTGGATGAGTTGAAATCCTATTTCTATGCCGCTAAACATTATAAATATAGCGCTACTACTACTGCCACAAGATATAAATGTAGAGTCGAGACAAACCAACACCATCACCACACAAAACCATTCCATTCAATGAAAATTGTCTTTCACTCCACATACTTGGCCAATTCCCGCTTCAACTTTCAACTTCTTTTTCCTTCCGTTCCACTTTGATTCGTCGAGTGTGTGTGTGTGTGTGGCTCATTTTATTTAAGTTTTTTTTTCTCTTATTTTATTCTTGCTGCACAACTATACTTTCTTTGTGGTATAAAATATAAGTACATAAATTGTACTTCAAACTGGGTTGGATACAAAAAAAACTACCACACTACATCAGCAGCCTTGAAAATAGTTGAAATCGAATACAAGAAGTAACACACAAACAGAAAGAGAAAGGAAAGCACACATGATCACTTTTTTGTTTTTTACACATTTTTTACTACTGCACATATCGGTTGCCTCTTGTGTGCTTTCCCTGTGTGTTGGTCACGTCCCCTTGCAATTTTGTCGCATATTTGCTTTCATCTCTTGGAAAAAAGTGGAACATTCGTAGATATACATTTATATACATGGATAGATTTCTGAGCATAACAATCCTGGATACACTTACACTTATCTTGGAAATTATTACAATGATAGAAAAAAAACTAGATACATGGTAGCTATACGCTCTAGTCTTTTTTTGTGTCGATGAAACCCACAATCAACCGAACCAACTATGCATGGAACTAGCCACCAGGGAATATTCCAATACTTTAAGAGAAAAAATATGTAATATGTTCAGTTTCTGGTACAAGTTTTTTGGGGAAAAAAATTCCAAGAGTCGATTTTTGGACCACACTAAAAGTAAAAGTATTATATCGATAGATGATTTTAAATTGAAAGGTCATTTGATTGGAAATAAAAAGGAAAGTTGGAGGTCATTTTGAGTGCTTGGGATATTGGTAGTCATTCTACTTGTTCAATAGATTCCAGCAAAGGGGAGGGCGCAACTTTGAGCACTAGAGAGAGAAACAGAGGTTACAAGAGTGCTTTTATCTCTGAAGGAAAAACCCACATTCTTACATAAAGATTGCTGACCATGTAATTTGTATATGTGCATATGTTGCTGATGAATAAAATGGACAAAAAAAGACAAGCCTTCATACAAATTGCGTAGGGTATATCCATCTTTAACAATAGTGTGTAGAGAAGAAGAGCACACACGACAACGACATCATTATACAATCTACCATTACACATTACACCACATTTGTAAAGCAACCACCACCGTTATCTTTAAACTTAACTTGTGGCAAGCAGATGTGCCAGGAGCAGCAGTAGCAGAATAGAAAAGAATAAGCTAACCAGGACATTCCCACTACTCAACTGACTATTGCTGTGTTGGTTGGTATTATGGTAAAGTTTTGTAGGGAAAAAAGAAAGAAAAGTGTGGCCAAAAGAAAGAAACCAAAAGTCTTACAATCAGCCGTTGGCTGTGTGTGGTGGTCGCTACTAGAACGCCTTTCCATGAAAAAAATTTCTAAAGCAACAACGCGGCAAAAAGAGAGAAATATAAAAGGTCCTTGTCTCCTTATCTCCTTTGCACTTCAAACCACAAAAGCTTAAATATACTTTTGTGTGAAATTTACAGTTATACTTTGGAACAAAAAAGGGAATAAAAACTGAAGATGGAACGTGCTTAATTTTTTTTGCTAGATTCAAACAGCAGCATAGCAAAAAAATAGACCATGATGGTTATATTTACATAATTTCAGATACTTGCGGCTAACTACTCTGAGCTGTTACACAATTATATCACATGCAACATCTCGCCATTGAGAGAGTAGAGTAAAAAGTGGATGCTATTAATGTGATGATATAATATTACCCTTTTCTCTTAGCAAATAAGCCAAGATTTTTGCAATGAATTTTGGTTTAGTTTTAATAAAAGGCGTTATATATACATATTCTTATATACCAGTTTTGAATAGGGTTATGTATTCTCATATGTCAACTAATAAGCTTCTACTTCTCTCTCTCTCTGGATAAAATGTCAAAAGTGAAAATAAATTGCTATGAGAAGTGAAATCTGTATGCCAAAAATGTACTCCTCCCCCACTGGTATTCTGTCA
>JAITYZ010003405.1:0-10661 GCA_027744595.1 Paronellides praefectus | reverse complement strand
ATTCTACTTAAGTAATTAAATTAACCCTATTTATACATTATATACATTGTATATTTCTAAGACTACCATATATATATATCTATGCACCTATACCTACTCGAAGATTTTGTAAGCGATGAATCTGTACAAATGAATTTACACTGGTATATTATAGATTTTATAGTATATAACGAATGAGATTAAAGTCACCTACAGTAATAAAATTAATTGAATTCGGTGATATCAGAGTGAAAGTAAGTTTTGTGCTTGCACTTAAGCTAAACCGAAGTGGGCAAAGCCGCACAATTATAGCTTATTTTATTATACATAAGTACGATACCAAAAGTGTCCATAGAGTTACGAGTTACGAAGAAATTGTATGATGTAGTGCAGTACAAAGTTTTGCTTGTAGTATAGTAATACAATAAGTATGACGAATATGCATTTGCAAAACTATTTATTCAAGAAACTATTCATGATCTAGCTAACTACATAATCTGATGATAAGTTTTGTTTGATACTGGTTTGCACGACACACTCTATTCAACTACTGTACTGCAATAATTTATGCTTGATGCTACACAATCTCTATGGATATTACATATTACTTTGATTATTACCTATTTAAAAAGTTGGGACAGAAGTAGGTTTGTAATTGGAAGGGGATGTCCATTTTTGGTTAAATCAAATTAGAAAATTTAAATCTTACTCCACTAATTATGTATTATAATCAGCATTCGTTAATGCCAGAGTTCAATGTTATAAAGACGACATTCAATATATAGGTAATATGTGTATCTCGAAATATTACACCTTTTTTGCCATATAGTGACTCAAGTCATTACTTACGAATATATACAAAACTTACAATTAGTACGTACATACCTAGGTACATACATCAGATTTCACACATGATAATTAACTATATAATATATATAGTCCACCCATCTTATGCATACTATATTAGTTCAAGTAAAGAAAATTTTCTTTGTCCAATTGGCAATTCAGGGATGAAACCTGTTGCAATCAAAACATGCTTTTGCCGATATATTTATGTCAAGTATTTAAAATCGCTTTCATATAAATTACATATTGTAGAAGATATATTAATTACATTCATACCTTTTATGAATTTTTACACTTTACACATTTTTTATATAAATATTATGGTATAGATTTTAAATTATCATAAATATTTGAATATAGAGCATGTGTACTTACTATTTTATATAAAGATGCGTACACGTTTTATATACATTACATTTATCTTAAAAGTAGTATTCATTTGTATCATCTTCACCTCGACCCAGTATTCATTGTCATACCGTGTTTTCCTTGTAAAATTACATACAACAAACTTGTACAGAGCAGTGGGCATTAAACGTTGACTAGAAGTGTAGTAATATATGTATGTAGTATAATATATTATTAAAACTCTCTGGCATTGATTGATACTCAAAGAAGAAGAAAATGAACACCTTACGAGCTATTATTAAAAAACATTCCAAATTAAAATATTTTTTTTTTACTTTGCGACAAATCGAGATTTTCTTATATTTGCATTTTGGCTAACATTTACATGACATGAGCCTTACACACATAAACAGAAAATTTGTACCTATCTATATATAAAAATCTATTAGAAGAGCTATCTCTCTAACAATGACAAAAAAACCGATATGAACGTAGATAGATTTTTTAATATCAAGAAAAATGCATTGAAAGTGCTTAAAAATTCTCAAAAAAGTACTGGCAACTACAGGGTATATGGAGTGAAAAAGCAAAGCCATACTAGACCACAGTGCACCTGTAATAATTTCACTTAGCCTTTTTAACCTAGGATCTACTTGAATTGTTTTCTATACCACATTGTCCTCTTACAATGTGAGATGAAACAATCCCTTTTTGACAAGGTAGTTTACAGTGCAAACTATCGGAAGTTGTTTTTTTTACTGATGCTTCTTTGTAATTACGGAGGACAGTAATATGATAATTTAACCTGATTCAGTTACGTTTTTGTGACCGCGCAAAAGTTGTATCGAAATTTGGCTTTGAATGGGAGTTCATTATAAATTGTTTCAATTTCAATGTTGATTGCTTTCGTATTAGTACATGCTGAGATGCATGTCATTTTGTAGAGACCCTCTTCCGTTTTGATCAATTATACGGGTATTTTCTTTACATGTGTGTATATGCGCTGTAGGGTTATAAACGAGACATATATGCGCTGTGTATGTTATATACCGGTTATAAACGAGATACTGACTGACTATACGGACCTTGAAAAACGCACTCCTATAAATGTAGATGCATTTCGTTTATATATTTTTTGTGTTAGACAAGACTTTTCGTAGCATATATTAAGTATGCCCCAATGCATTATTATGATGATTATATGATCATCGATTATGAATTTATGAAAGTTCTCTTTTGCAAAGTGGGGTATACTCTCTTCGATTACACCATTGTAATATTTCTCTTTTTACTATTGACGGAGCTCATTGACCCCTGAATTTCTGGATCATAATGCATCAAATGGGATGGAGGTGGAATCTGGCCTGTGGGTGGTGGCAAAGGTGAAGGATTATTGACTGCAGAATATCTATTGGGATTACTGACTGGATAACTACCACCTGCATTGGCAGCAACGACAAGTCCTCCATTCTGTGGGATTTGGTAATGGTATTGTGGATGATGGTAAGCAGGAAGTTGGGAAGGATGAGGAGGAGGTGGGTGGCCGAAGCCAGTTGAAGTTGAAGGAGTGTTTGTTCCAGTCTCATGATGTTGTGGATGAATATGTTGATGATGATTAAGTCTACTACTCAAGTTACTTGAGCTGTCTACACAAATGGAGTAGTCCCCTCCGGGTCGGCTCATGTGTCTCACGGAAACAGGTATTGGTGTAGGGCTATCGGGATCATCGTACGAATCAGGAGAGCTACGGCTTCTCGTGCTAGTGCTAGTACCAACAACATAGTCTCCAGGAATGATATTCAAATGCATTGGGTGATTATGGGGATGGCCATTAGGGAGTCCATTGTGATGACTATTTTGATTAATTTGGTTCTGCGAGGACAACTGCATTTCATGTTGTTGTGGACCGGGTTTGAGTGATTTGTCACTATTGTTTGGTGACACACTTCCGCCATACAAGCTATGCCGTTTCTCATGCTCCCCGAGTAACTCACTAGCAGACCAGTGGATTGGGCTTTTTGGGTCCGTAATTGCAGATATTTTTGTGTCTCCTGGGTTCTTCTTGTTTGACTTTCTTTGAGAGGAACCAATTCGTCGACAGTACAATAGAATGACTATTAGCCCTCCGAGCAAAAACACAAAAGCCAGTCCACAAATGACGATAAGTAATAAGTCAAGCCTGGAGAGATCGTCATTTGGTGGTGGTGTGGTGTTCTTAATGGAAAGAGTGCTTCCGCCGCCTCCAGCTGCGCTACTTCCCGAATGGTAGCCATGCTCTGGCTCTCTTGGTGGTGGCACCATGCTCACTTTTACAATATTTGACATTTTCCCCCACTTTGCGTAATAGTCAACCGCCCTTACTGCCACTAGGTACTGTCCATATTTGGGAAGTGTGATTGTGACATTGTCCTCAACCCCTGCCTCCAAATCAGCTTTAATTTCTGTCAGCATGGACCAATTCTCATTGACTGTGTCACTGGAATAGAACACCTGGTAAGATGCTGGTACTCCTTGGTCCAAATCTTCCCCAGGTGCTGTCCAAGTCAACGTCACATTTCGCTTGGCTCTGTCCATTTGTGCTATTTTTGAGATCACCGATCCTTCCAGGCGTATAGAAACCCACAGGCGGGATGTCACTTACTCTGACGATTAATGAATTACTGCTTCTTTCCGCAAATGGCATGATTTTGTATTGAGTTTTGGGATCTGCGGGTGCGAGGAAGGAGCCACAACAGTGTTGTTGGACAATGGGATTTTGTGAGCCAACAAATCTGGTGTTGCTTGATGCAACAGACGAAACGGAGGAAATTGGGATTGGTTGGTTAACTACTATATAGCGTGCTCGGTACGGATTCACAACAACTCTTGCAGAGATTTCCAACTGGGCTGCTGTTGCTGTTTCTCCGGGTGGAACAATAAAATATCGGGAGTATACCCCGTCACCTCGGGTCACATCAGGATCTGGCAAAAATCAAAAAGAAAAGTATACAGTTATTTTCAGTTACTCAACATCATATGCACATACTACACACAGCAAGTTGTACTATATTTTATACTTTAGAGTTTATTTATACGAAATTTTGGAGGCCAAGCGATTATGTTTGCCTTGTTGTGATGCATGCCTATGATTCTACCGTATTTAGTCTGTACTTTGGCATTTTGAATAATAATTATTCTCTTATGAACCATACATTACGTAATGTAATGTAAACGTACCATGCCGTGTATTTCAGTGTGTACCTTCAAAAGTTCAAACTCTCGGTTTTAGAAAAGGTCAGTTCACTCTAATCATTTTTCATCTCCGGGTGGAACAATAAAATATCGGGAGTATACCCCGTCACCTCGGGTCACATCAGGATCTGGCAAAAATCAAAAAGAAAAGTATACAGTTATTTTCAGTTACTCGCCATCACATGCACATACTAGATACATACAGCAAGTTGTATTATATTTTATACTTAATAGTTTATTTAATACAAAATTTTGGAGTCCAAGCGATTATGTTTGCCTTGTTGTGATGCATGCCTATGATTCTACCGTATTTAGTCTGTACTTTGGCATTTAGAATAATAATTATTCTCTTATGAACCATACATTACATAATGTAATGTAAACGTACCATGCCATGTATTTCAATATGCGTACCTTCAAAAGTTCAAACTCTCGGTTTTAGAAAAGGTCAGTTCACTCTAATCATTTTTCATTTTGCCCTGTCCGACTGCCACTGAGCTACAAGATAATAAAATATCTATCAGTGGCACCATATCCTACGTTTCAGCACCGCTTCAAGTAGTAGCCAGCAGACGTAAGTATTTGTATGATTCATGGTTTACTATGTCCTAACACACAGGGCAGGGTTCTTTTTGGTTTGGATAAAAAAAACTAAATATATATACCTCAATTTCTGAAAACAGAGTTGATCAACCAACCCAGACAATATGCTCAATTTTCTTTCATCTCAAATTCATTTCATTACTCAATCGTACACGACGGCCAAGGCATATTATACAAGTCTAAGCCTTTTTTGTCTTCGTAAAAAGTCCTAAATGTATGGAGTATATACATACTTGCATCGCAATCTTAGTAAATACTATTAGAACACATGCTGGTTTTGAAAATTCATATTAAGCTTAAAAAAAAGAACTTTCAGGCCAAATGAAATCATTATTGTGTTGACTAGACTGGCCAAAAGGGATTGACTAATACTATCATTAACCATCATATCGACAGATAAAAGTAACTCTGAAGAATTTTACACATTGCTTGAGAGTGAGTCAAAACTTGACTGGATTTGTTATGAAATTGCCTTTTTACCATCATCGTCTTCCAGGATAATGTTTGACAATCAAATTTATGACTCCTTAAAAAGTGTCCATATGAATGAGCACCAGGCAATGTGTGTTTCTGTGTACGGTACTCTTATACTACCTGATGTATGGAATAATATGATTTGACTTCAATGATGAATGATACTTGTGTAAAAATGATTGATGATCAGCAAAAAAGGCTGACAACCTATAAAACACTACTGAATTTTTTGCTGTGTGTATGTATCTAATGCGTTACTTACGCATAAATCATTAGACATATTACTATACTACGTATGTGTATTTAGAAATGCACTGACCTCCGTTGCCGTTGTCCAGTAGCCTCACAGACCATTTCTTATTCCCCGTTACAATAGTCGCTTCAACATCAGCATCAACAATGGGCGAGTTTCTTCTTTGCTTTACCTGTGGAAAAGAGATTTAAACGACGTTTTTAGTACATGTGTTTGTGAGTGTATTTTAACGAAAATACAAATTTATTTTACGCGGAACTCGCGGAAGAATGATGGTTGTTTGTGCAGGGTTAGGGTTAAAACAACTTGACTTACCTCAACGTAAAGTACAAGTGGAGTAACACTCAAATTTGCAACTCTGTCCATGGAACCCATGTTGGTGTATAGACGAGCTGTTATATCCTCAACCGAAGTTTTTGTCACGACTTGAACAAAATGGGACTGATGACTGTCTGCAAGTCTCTCGATTCTGTATCTCCAAACACCCGGCTAGAATAGAAAAAAAGAAAAATGTTCAATCAAAATTATTGTTCCTCATCATCATTATTCGTTCATTTCCCCTAACAATTTTTTTGTCTGCATTAATCATCAAATATTCAAAGAAATTCCAGTACAAATGCTTACGTTTACACTGGCAGACGATAGGCAACAAATAAATTGAATATTATACATATATTTTTCTGGATGTAAACACATTTGGAATGTAATTTCCTATTATTTCGTATGATGTGTAGTTGTTTTTTCAATACAAAGTTTTCTTTGTGCAGAAATTGAAACTTATTTTTTATATTTATTTTACTTAAAGCTTCACTTTGGAATGTTTGCATGTTTACGAATCTTTACCCGTTTACAATTTTCTTGTTATTTCCCTGTCGCATTTTTCAGTTTCTATCCTTTCGTTTATGTGACAAATAATAAATTGGCAAACATGCAAAAGCACATTTTTGTCGCGTATCTTGTTGTTGACTGAAGGTCTTTTTTCTTTTTGTAAATATTATTATTACTAAAGGCTGTTTTTTGCATGTTAGTGACAATTGTTTTAAAAAAATGTTAGAGCACTTGTTTTGACAAATGTATGAAAAATGATTGAAAAAACCTGCCACCCAGCCGAAGCAAAAGATATATATTTGAACAGAAACAAAGTTGTAAATATAATGATCAGGAATTTGGACACTTATTTTCTAACTTTCATTTTAAAACATTTTTTTCTGGTTTTGAATATAGCAATATAAAATAATAAGTACAAAGACAGGAAATTTATGTTTTCGAGTATTATTTGTACACAAGCTTGATTTTTTCACTGTGCAAACTTTTGTGACGCAACAAAAACAATATGCTTGCTCATTTAGTAGCCTGCTCACAAACAAGGAAGAAACATTTTGCATAAATGTGGCTACTGAAGGCTGGAAAAAATTTGTAAAACAAACTCAAGACAATCTGTGCATCCTCCTGGTTATAATATTTTTTAAAGGTACAGTTTGTCTTCTTTTTTGTTGTTTTCTTTTCTATTGATCCATAAAGCAAACATTATAAAAGGGACGTTATCGCTAAAAAAATATATTTATATCCGCAATTTTTTTCCAGATCTTTTCCCTCAGAAATACAAACAAATATACCCATAATAGTACCTCGAAGTAGGAAACCAACTTTGTGCGGAAATACAAGAAAAAAATATATATAGGAAACTGGTGCATGCTGTGCGATGAGAGAGCCATCCTGTAAAGCTTTTTTTATACTTTAACTCTCTCTTGATATTTTCCCCCCGTAAGGATTTGTATTCAAACAAAGGATGGATATTATGCTAAAGTCAATAGAATAGGCGCACTTATAAATAATAATGTTGTTTATGTATAAATACCTACAGCTTTGGAATATACCTATATATTGTGGTACATACACAATATTTATACGAGTGCAAAAAAATAATATATTTCTCAGTGTCACTTTTTCTGTTCCCAGTTTTATATTCGAGCTTTTTCCTCCTGTGTAGTGTTCTGTATGGCAAGCGCTAGTCATTATGAATCATGTCAACAGAGTAGAAAAGAGGAGCAAGTAAAAAGACAGTAGAAACTTGTCTTAGTCAAAAATTAAATATTGTACATAATAAATGAGAAAACTAGGGGCTGCTCCCCGACGACTACGGAGATGAGGGTATTATTTTATGTTCTTCTTCTTCGTTCTTCCTGATCTAGAAAGTAGCACATGCCATGAGGATGATGATGATGCATACTTTTCTCTCTAACTACTCACCAGACAGAGAGAGGAGCACAGGAGCGAGGAAATGTATATAGCAAAGTAAGTAAAGCAGCAAACAACAAGTTGTGAGAGAGAAGAAGAAAAAAACAACAACAAGATGTTCTTTTCCTTTTGTTGCTGTTGCTACTATATGCTCTCACCGCTTTGATAGCGGTGGTGGTGGGATATATAGTCAACAGAAAAAAAGTAAAAGTCTTGCTTGCTTTCTGGATAGATGAGTTAAGTTGTGTGTTAAGGAAGACGCAGAAGGAGTACTTCTGCTCCCGTTCAAATTCCCTGTCTTATACTCCACTTTTTTATCCTTTACAACTTTTACTCTCTCCCTCTCTCTTTCTTTCTGCTCTGCATCTGCTTCTCTCGTTGACGAAGAAAAGTGAGCAATAATAATAATAATAATCATGAGCAAGATGATGATGATGATGACAACGATGATACCTCTACACTACTACTAAAGTGAATGAAAAACTGTTTCAACAAAATATATATATTTTCAGGAATGAGTGAGAGGGAGTGACAAAGTATGGATGACATAAACAAGTGAAAAAAAGTTGTGCTTGATTCCATCATCATTTTCTCTCCAAGTCAATTTTCCAGCAGTACCAGTTTCACCACCACCACCAACAACTCTCTTACTCCCTAAGTAATATAAATACTCTTCTTCATCATTATCATCATGATCGTCATTATCACTATCTACTGCTGTATACTCTTGATAATACTACACAACATCACAGTGATAATGACGATGATGATCATTATGATGAAGTGGAAAAAAAGGATATATTTACAGCTTGAGTTTGAAAAATAAAGCATTATATTCACTGTTGTTTTACGAAAATACTAAATATTACTGCTGTTGTATAAGTTTCACTTTTTCCCCCTTTCTTACACATTTCCCACTGATGATTCTTAATTTCCTTCCTTTTCCCTCTTCCCCATCTTAAACACGTACTCTGTATCTTTTTTAGTTTGGACACATGGGACATAATAATTTTAAAAGTATGTAAACTAAACTAACGTTTTATTTTGATATTTTGGAATGTGAAATAATAATCAGAGAAAAATACATTGCCTAAATACATCCCATCTCAACATTGTCATCATCATCATCATCGAAAAAAATAAAGAAGGAAAAAAGGATTTCTTCTTTTCATAACTCTGATGCTAGCTGTCAGAGAATGGGACTGAAAAACTTTGAAGACATAGACATGTCAGCACAGTACAAGGGTGCATGGTGTTATGCTTGTGAATGAAAATGATGAGAGGATATGTGATGATGACATACAGGAAAGTCTTTTTCCTTAAATAAACCCAACAATGTATAAACCAGTATTTTTTCCATTGGTATTCCTTTCCCGGAGAAAAGTTTTATGAGGATTCCTGAGTCAAAAGAGAGAAGATGCAGCAGTCATCTTTTTCTGGCTGCGTGCATAAAACGGAAGTTAATGAATGAATGATGATGATGCTAATGCTGATGTTTGCATCATGCTCTGCTACTTGGAATCCCTATAGTACGATGAAATTACATTCAAATTTTGTTGTTGCATGTATGTAGGCATAATAGCATTATGTACATTTCAGAGGGTAAAGAAAAGAACAGCTACAATATACGTACATTGTAGCATGTTGATTACAACAGCGAAGTAAGTGATGCGAGAGTAAAGCCAAGTCATAATTAACCGGATTTTGGCTTACTCCTCCTCTGGTAGCCCCACACATTCTTTAGACTCTCCACATGTGATATTAAATATATTATTTTGACATGTCGAGAGTCAGAGTGTGCAACAGGGTTCTCTGCTTGATTACCATAATATGATCATTTCATGATAATATGCTGATTATTTCTCCAACATTCATTTTCTCTCTTATTGTAAGAGTGTCATGAAGCAGGAGGATCCATACATGTAGGCATATGTATTTATCTACGTAGCGTACAATAAGGGTAAAAAAAAGTCTGAATACTTTTATTCATATTTTTGGGATGAGGAAAAGATGATGATAGGGATGCCGATGAGTTGGCTTGCTCGCATGTCAGAAATCTCTTGGGAAATTTGTCTTCATTTGTTTTTAAACCTCCATGTCACTAATTAGGAGAGGAAAACAAGATCAATGCAAAATGCTCATTGAGCCTCAAAGTGCTTCCTAAAAGTTTCTATGAGATAACATAAATTTTTTCATGAAACTCACAATCAGTCATAACATAAATATCACAAACATAAAATATATAATTGTGTGATAATATATGTATAACTTGTTATCCAACATAATCACATGTATTTTAATAAAGTTTAAATGTAATTCCAAGCATTAATTAGTTTTACAAGGATCCTAGCCTTGTAACTTTTGCTGGCTTTCTTCGAGCTTTATAATTAACGTGATTTAAATTGAAGATTATGCTTTCTCCAGCCAGCTGCTGTGAAGGATTTAAGATATTTTCATTGGCAAAGTTATGAAATCTCAACTACTTAATAAGTTTGCTTGAGTTTCACTGATTTTGATCCGTTGATGTTGATAATGCAATGACACATCCAGAAAAATAAACAAGTTTCATGGTATTTTGTTAAAAAGAAAATCTGATTAAAACATTCTCGTATTATTTACCTCGTTGATCAAAGCGTCTATCTTGATCACGTTAATGTCATGCAAGTCGGAGAGTTGGGTCGTGTACTTG
>JAITYZ010003404.1:0-12630 GCA_027744595.1 Paronellides praefectus | reverse complement strand
GTCATATCTGCGAAGAACACGATGTGCGATTATAAAAATTTTCATTAAATTAGTCATATCTCCGATAAAAAATCAAAATACATGATGTTCGAATAAAAATACAACAATGCTAAAATTAAAATATAGCTCAAGCATATATTCAAATGAGAAAAATGGAAAGCTGATGGTTTATCTTAATATAAAACCTTTCGTAATCTAAACCTTATGTATTCAAACCTAACAAACCTAGCCTAAACCTGATATAAACTTTCAACAGGTATTATTTTCAACTCTGTTACTAAGGTTTTTGTTTTGTTTTATTTTTTCGCATATAGTGGCGACTTTGATGTAGGTAGGACCTGTGGGTAGTATAAGCATGGTGAAAATAAAAATTAGTTTTGTTAGGCAAAAATGTGGTGGTGACGTACTGTTTTACTTTTTTAACATGTAAAATATTTCCTTGTACTAAATTTTGATAATTGTTAATTTTTGCTAATCTAACTAATATTATTATCGTTATTTATTGGTATGATGTAATATTGTTACTTTTGTTACTCACTAAATTGAAAGTAATTCCGGGTTAAATGGATTTAAAAAAAGTGATCTGGAAGTTTGAACTCGGAAGCCTTTGCATAGTATGCAGGGCATACTATGAACTATGAACTATACAGGTATGCGCATTGAACATGCGTCATGGCAGAATTTCGTTTCACCAAATTTCTATCATCTCGGAGAACAACAAAATGGCTGATCATTGAAGCGACGCGTAGCTTTAACCAAACTCTTGGAATTCTTCAAGTAGTTGAAACATGATTCTTAACCTGACACCACCACCTTAAGTAATGGAGGTGCATGATGAAATTCTTGGCATTAAAATTATCTAGGTCAACTTCATTTCACTTCTTGGTACCATCTCCATCCATCTCCCAAGAAAATCCATATGCTTAGGTATGCTTGAAATACTTGTGGGGTATTGCGATACTTTCCTTTCCCCCTCCTCGCAGGGGCTTCCACTCAAATATCAGACGCAACCACTTTAGCCCCTCCATCCATTCTCCTTTGTATCCCTTATTGCTTAAAGCTTTCCTGCACCCTGTTGCTATGCTGTTGTGCCAGTGCAGTGCCGCCATGCTGATAATCTCATGTACTCCTACCGACGTAGTAGTACCCTCATCAACTTTAACTGTTGTGCTGGAATTGCTCGTCCACTCAACCCTACACTCTCACCACATGATCTTTTTATTGTACTTTTTTTAAGCTGATAATACCTTATGTAATGTAGTAATGTCACATTTACTCGTCTCCGTTTGCGAATCCCCGAATCTACTTTTTATTTTTCCAGCAGTTTGCTGATAGCTACTTGCTACTTAGAGATCCATGATCCGTCTTTTATGTTCTTTTAATGTGCCTTTTTATGACGATGCAGCTGCCAATGTAATTCAATGCAATTTAATGGATAAATTCTACTCCATATCAAATGACAAGCGTTCAGTGTTTGTTGATCAGGTACGTATATTATTGTACTTTTTGTGCAAAAAGTATGCTGATTAATTGAATAATTATGTTGGCGGAAAAAATGCTCAAAGTATTTTGGTACTCACGTTTTTTGATGCCTTGTTTTGTTATTGCGTTGTACGTTGCAGAATATTCGCAGCAGCCTCTTGTTCACTCTCGACTTGACTCGAGCAGCACCAGACAAACAGTCAAAGATGATATAAATTTTTATATCCATCCTGCTCACGGCCCACGGATGTGTGGAGCTTCTTGTTCTAATGATGTGATGTCGATGTCCTTGCTCTAATTTTTCACTTGTTTGTTTTCTCGCGTCGTCGGTGAAAATTTCAAACTACGCATGAGAAAAATGAGTGCCTTTCTTCCTTGTGCACGCCTCTTTCCTCTTCATAATCCACCTGTTCAACATCACCGTCATATTCATATTCTCCCATGTCTCTCTCTCTCTCTCTATCCACAACTCATTCCCTCATTGTCTCCCTCCTTTCTCTCCGATATGCCATATCTTCATAATGATAAAACGTGATCCATCTTACTCTTGCATTGATTTTGGCTTTCTTTCATTTTTTTTTGTTTATTACGACGCAAAAACGTGACTGAAAACATCTTTCATAATATTGTAATCTATCAAGCTACATAGTTTGTACATTTGACATTTTCCCCCAATGGTACAATATCCTGAAATAAATTGTCATTTTATGACAGTGAGTCTGGCCTGTCCGTCTGTAAGTCTGTCAGTAATGATGATGATGGCAAGAGATTTACACTGACGTGCGTTGCACCTGGAAGTGCAAAATGATAATGAAAATAATGATGTTGTAGCATACATATTTACCTATATGCTTTGTTTAGATTGTGTTATTTTTCCAACACATGTATGGCAAAGTGTCAAACTTTAATTGTTTTGGAAGCATATTGTTTTCGAGTTTGACATAATGTCTTTGCATTATTACATTTGTTTTGCAACATTACAACTTCTGTTTAAATTGCAGATTTTAAAAAAGGCAAAAAAAAATTTCTCGTTTTTAACAGAGGAGGAATTATACACACGTTATGGTTGGGGAGCTGTGTAAAAGTAGTGCATGGGAGCAGCTAGAGAAGGGGAAAAAACTGTCGTTACTGTTTTGTTTGTGCCAGTTTAGTAAAAATAGAAATGGGAAAGATGGAATGGAGAAAGTGGAAGTGGAATATCGATTTTCTCTTCATGTTTTCCTGCTGCTAGCATCCCACACATTTAACCAGCCAGCATCTCTCTCTCTTTGTGATGGTAAAATGAAGGTGGATCTTTCTCCATAACATTTAGCCTGTTTTTTAACGTTGTCGTGCTGAGCCGCTTTGCTGAGAATTTTAAATATTATTTAGACTTCGTACATTATCTTTTGTGGTTTACCTTTAGCTAAAATAGATTGTTTGTTTGTTGTACTTAAACAAAATAAAGTATTGATTTCTGCTTGTGAGTAGGTTGACCCCTTATAAAATAAATATTTTGTAGCCTGTTTGAACGATATTAGTTCAACTATTGGAGTTACATATGTACCAAGCTGCACATATAAACTTTACATAATGATAAATGACTTTTTGTGCAGGGGTACTTGAAATCTGCGCTGTTTTAATGTATGATAGTGGGCTAGGAGTCCTAGTCTAGGATCAGAAACAGAAACAAGATTTCTGCACAAAACGAAAGGAAAGAAAGTCAGAGTGAGTGGAAAGTTAGTAGAAACGGAGTTATTCTCACAGAAAGTTTTACTCTCGTTTGCACAAGTAGGCATTATTAGAGAAGTATGTCTAAAAGAAACCTCTTCTTAAAACTGATTAAGCTTTAAACAGAATAAAAATTGAAACAAAAGCGGAGACTAGTTTTTGTTCTTGTAAATTTGTGGACTGATAATTGAACCAACTTGAATAAGTATCGAGAATCGAGAATGGAGAATGAAAAGAGAAGCTCGCATTATTGGAAAGCAATGTGTTCCACATTAGAATCGGAGAATCAAAACCTGCGGAAAAAGATTAAATTGGTTGTGCGACTCATTCGACAACAAAACAAAAAATTGAAGCGATTTGACAAGGAAAGTCGGGGAAAACGTAATCACGGAGGACCAAGTGCTGCAGCCAATGCTGCACCTGTTGGAGGAGGAGGAGGAGGAAGGAAAAGGAAAGAAAATGATGCAGTCAGATGGGATGGGAATGCTGGTAGTAGTTCCATTTGTGGTGACAATACACTTGATGCTCCTTCATCACCTCCAAAATACGCGTTTCAAATACTTCATGAAGAGGTAAATAAATCATGAAGTATTTTTAAGTATTTTTATTCAACACAAAAAATATTTTTTTAATCAAGTAATTAAACGGACCTCATTATTACCTCTTGCGACTCGTGATTATTTTTTTCAGTTGTGGGCATTGATTTTGGATAAGTACGTAAGAAGCCCTGATGATATTTTAACAATGTGCAGAGCATCTTCCCAATTAAACGGGATTTACTACGATAACAAGTGGCGACTTGCTTTTGATAAGGTGATTACTTGTTGATATATTATTTTAATGCCCATGAATTGAATGTTATAGGTATGGACTATATATAAAGATCCTTATTCCAACAGGTATTTCCTTTTCTTATCAAACACATAAATCAAGAGGACCTTTTAAATCTCCGACTGACTTGCAAAAAGTGGAAACAAATCATAGACATCATGCTAGAGTCTCACAACAGTTCCTTCACTCTTTGTCACAACACAGACATTGAGAAATTCGAACCAGCACCACGATACGAGTATCCCACATGGAGAAGAGAGCATGGTCCAACACAAATTCTCGGGATTCCGCAAATCACCCAGTTTCTGTTGGAATTGGAGGATCGTCGGAATCGAATTGGGGATAATGACGAGTTGCTGATTGAGGACAGTCCATTTGTCGGTCGTGCAGTTCATTTTAGCCCGAGATCCCCAGACGCTGACGATAATGCAACAGTGACAGGGGAAATAGTTTCCGAGTATTGGCAGCACCTTTTGGAAATTCTCACCCAATTTGGGAAGCACATTCATCAGCTGTACATTTCTACGGGAAATGCGGAAATGCAGTCACTGGTATTCTATCGACACTTGCGCGTTTGTTTGGACCTGGTTCCTAATCTGCAGGTGCTTAAACTGGAAGGCTCGCTACGGCAACCTCGAAATACTTACTGCGAGCTTCGCTTGAGAATATTTCGAGAAACGCATAAATTGCCAGAGCTCCCTAATCTGAAATGCATGGATATCAATAGTCGGCTTGAGTTGTGGGTAGACCGTATTGACGGGATAAGATCTTATCATGAAGAGAAACATGTCGTTCTAAACCAACTTGTATTGCAGACCTACTCTCAACAAGTTGAAACGCTTTACTATCGAGGCAAACCAATTAATCCCAACTCTGTCACTGAATATCCCCAGCAGCTCCCCAACGTAAAGGAGCTGAGCGCCCTTTGCTCTGACTCTGTGGGTGTCATGTTCCTGTTGCGGGAAGTGCGAATGCCAGAGTTGCTTACACTCCGAGTGTATGTTCCCCAGGGGTGCTATGTCCTTCGAGAATTATTCCTATTGCTTCAGCGATGTCCCTTATTGTCAAGGCTGGAACTGGGGGAAACCCAACTTCTTCTTACAGATGATTTACCGCAGTTAGAACCCGCCCCTGCAGTCACCTACTTGTATGTGGGCCACTCTGTGCACGTTTCTTACAACTATTTGGTTTGCTTACCAAATCTCGAGTACCTCGGCATTTGCATTTCTCCCATGACACCAGAACAAGAGTACATTGATACCAGAGAGAACCACAACGAGGTGGTCAAAATTCGTAACTATCTGAGAGGAAAGGGCAACACACTCTATTTGAGTAACGTTTGGAAGTTGCTTCCAAAGTTGAAGGTATTGGATATTTTTTAGAAATGGTGGTAAAATTTGGAAGCGATATACCCGGGAGCGGTATGACTGGTATGCTAATGATAACCAGCTGAATGAAGGACAAATTCTGTAAATCATGGGGCACTTATTGGAGATTTGGCACATTTGAAAAAAACACTTGCAAAGTGAGCAGGGTACTACTTATGCTTTGAGTGCGGTGCGGTGGTTAGAGTAAGTTACAACAGTCTTGTATGACGTATATATGTAGGTGAGTGTGAGGTGTATTTACTAATACTACAATTTGTTGAATTATTACTGTTATTCTTAAATATTAAATATTATTATTGTGTAGTTTTACTACAACTAAGAAATAACCATCCATTTTGTAAATATTATTGACTACTCATTACACTATCATCAATGATGATTCATCATTTAAGATCCGAATAAACAATTTTATTGCTTGAAAAAAAAACTTTCCAAACAGACAAGTTTGTCAATAATTGCCATATTTATTTATTCAATCTTCTAAGACATATTTATGATATGAACTGACATTTGCAAGTTTTGTTGCTTTTCATTGGATATGAAGAAAACCGAAATATAGCGATAAATAATGACGTGAACATGCTACTTAATTTATGTTTTGAATTTAAGGTAATGCATGGAGGTGGGATGGTTGAGAAAAAGATTTAATGATTATATTGACCACTTTTAATGAAAACATTGTTTAAATTTTTTTCTACTTTAAACAATTTTATTATTGTATTTTTCATCAGCGTCATCTTATGATAATAATTGTAACATTTTCTGTTCAGAGTTCCTTTTTCGATGTCTGTTGCTTCATTTTTAATGACTAATATATATACGACGCGTCACACACAAATATTATCATTTTATATTCAACTAATTACAATTATTACTCATATCTCAGAATTAATTCTCGTTATTTTTTATTTTTTACTGTTAATAATTAAGAACAATTTGTTACTGTTTGCGCGCGAGTTAAAAAGATAATAATAATAATAATAATAAAAAACAAAATTTCATTTTCAAAAAAAAGTATACAAAAAACACGCCGTGGAACATAATTTTTTTATATATATCAAATAAAATCCAATAATCAAGTTCATATTTTTTTTACCACAAGATAATAATTATTATTGCAAATACAAAGTTTACTATATTTTTTCTTTACTAATTGTTTTGGTTTATATGATTTTTTCTTGTCACTGACGTTTGACTTTTATCGATCTTCGTCTTCTTCGACTTGGTAATACGCACACACAAATAATAATAATTAAAATAATAATAATAATGATATATTAATAAAAAAATGTTAAATACTGTTAACAAAAAACGATGTCTTTTTTTTCAACACTCAACATCATCCGTTCATCAAGTACAAATTATTATTATTATATAACAACGTTAATACAAAGCAACAAACTTACAAACTAGGATTAATAATATTAATTAATAAAAGGTAGTGATGATGATTGATTTACAATTACAAATTAAAAAAAACATTGAAAAAACTTTTTTTAGCATGATTCATATCATCATCATCAATGAAAATAATAAGTATGACATAATAACAAAACAAGCGTGGTGAGACGTGTAATAAAATTGCTGCACAGCAAAAATACAAAAACAAACAAACATTCTAATTAGTGGAGCGAGTAAATTAATGGTAAATACAAAAGATGATTTGACGCTGAATCTTGTTTTTTTTACATAGATTGTTGTTGTTCCCCTGATAATACAAAACTAATATTATTAATATTATTACTTATTACACAATACAAAATGTTTTAGTTGTCGTTGGTTGTTCCTCTTCTTTTTATCTTGTTGTCGTCATATTATACTTCTTTTTTTTGCTTCAGTTCCTATATATTGTATGTATATTTTATGTGTAAAAAGTTGACTTGATTTGGTTTTGGTGCACTTATCATTTAACAATGTAAACTAATTATTACAAGTACAAAACAAATTATATTTCTTCTTTTTTTAGGTGTCCTGCAACCTTGCCTCATTGTCTAATTACTTTTTTTCCCTTAAATTTATAAATCTTTTACAAAAAGTTTCCCAACTTCCGGTCTAAAATCGTGCGACGTAAGAGTGTGTCTAAAAAAAAGTTGATGTACATGGTAAATATTCCCTTAAATTTTAAATACTTATATTATTATTACTTGCCTTCTCTCTATAGTATATATTTCGGTTATTGTAAATTAAAAATTTTCATTTTTACAAGTATGTCAGTCAGTAGTAGTAGCATCAGTGAAGATTGTAAAATAACAGAGCAGTAGTAAAATTAATATTTTGTAAGGTTGAATCACATCAAGTCAGAGATCTTAGTCTTAAAAAAATATAAAAAAAACCAGCTGAAGAAAATTATTGAAACTATTATATATAATTTCATGTTGTCTTTTGAAAGAACCACTCTTGTCTGAGTCTTTCTTGTATAATATTATGTAGTCCTCATCACAGCACAAAAAAAATATTAATTAATTATTTTATACACATATCCTATTCAAAATACAGAGTCGTTGTCAATAAAATCGTTCAGGCTTTAAAAAAAAAATTCATCGAGAAGACACAGGACAATTAATAATAATAATTATAATTATTACAATTATATGGTTTTAAATGCTACACGTCTTGTTCAATATAACTACTTAACTTATATAAATTATATGGCGACGAATACAAAAATTAATGTTTTTTTTCCTTAGCAACCTTCATTTGGTACACACTGGTTAATTGTAATTAATATAATTATCATTAATATTTTATACAACCTTACATGCTAGTTTGTATTATTTTCGTCAGAAAATTTCCGTATATAAAAAAGTACCCCTGGTTCCCACATTATTATATTGGTTGTGTTTATATATTTTCTTTTTCTTGCCTCTCTCGAACAAAAAAACCACTCATTAAAAAATACTAATACCATTTTTGTGTGTGGTTGTTTTTAATAACAACTTTTGTTATTGTGCTTTTGTTTTAAATTCTGGCCACAAGAAATATATATTCGATTGATTTTCAACTAGATAGATACAAAATACTAACAATAATAATGTTAATTTATGTACACAAAAACAAACAATGATACACATTATTATTATTATTACACATTGTATATTTTTTTGTATTGATTGTATAAAAAAACAATAACTTTACGTCGACATATTTTATAATTACCTATCTTATTTTCTATATAAAACATGTGATTTAAATACATAATAATAAGTCTATTGTGGTTGTAGCCGTTTACTACGACAGGTAGTCTGGTGAGGGTTCTGCCAACGGCTCTGGCGTGGTGAACAGGGGATTGGGAAATTCTGGCGGGTGAGGAAGCGGTCCCTCTGACTTGGGTCTCCTTCTGTATGCTAGCAGCCAGCAGGACACTGCTACTGCAACGGCGACAAGAGCGAGGAGTGCGGTGATGATGAGGGAGATGATGAATCCCACCATTGACACGCATACTTCCTCCTTTTGAATTTGTGGAGCTGAGATACAGTTTTTTTTTTTTTTTTTAAATCGCATTATTATTATTATTATTTAAATGTCTTTTGTGGTGAATGAGGTATTAGCGTGACAATGGATATTATTGGATTATCATACCTTCTGTTGGATTTAGTAAGCGATCCTCTCGGCGCTCCAGAGCCAAGATGGGATTTGACTGAACAGTGACTTCCTCACGGAGCTGTCCTTCGAACGCAGACAGTTGGGATGAAAGACTGGAATCGGAATCGTCAAACACTTGACGCTTCTTACGTCCAAACGCGTTCTGGCCACGACAGTTCACCTGGAAAATATGAAAATTAGAATTTAGTGAATGTCCCTAATACACAAATTGACCCATGTATGTACATATAGTTGTTTTATAAAAGAATAATCTTAAGGATAAAATTATAAATGATAATAATTAGAAATGATAAATTAGAAAAATAATTGTAGTATATTGGCAATATATATAATGTATACAAATTAATGAAATGACTTCTTACGTCAACATGCATCAATCCACAAGATCCAAATTTGACCTTGAAATCAACCGGACCAGCAAAGTACTGCACAGATTTCCTGCAGTTGGGATCTTTCGAGTGACCCTTAACGTAGAGTAGTCCGTTAAAGTCTGAGTTGTTGTAGGATTGTTGCATGTGTACATCCACTTGAATGCCGTCAGCAAGACAGTTGACCATCATTTCAGGTTGTGGGAAATCTGTTCTTCCGTCTTCCGGTTCTAAAAACATTCACACAATATTACAATATTACATTTCTACCAACTGCAGCTGAAACATTTTGTATTAAAACAAAGTTGTATTTTTGCTATTATTACTTCGCGTTGATCCACAATACACCTCGGCACTTGGATTTGGAGGCAGTCCTTCCGGACAAACGCAAACTGCTTGATGATCCAATGGAGTACAATAGGCATTCGTTCCACAAGTTTTGGTTGCACAAGGGTTGATACAAGTGCCATTGCTAACATAACAGAATCTATCCAACGGGCAGTCAGAATCGGATTCGCAGCCTGGTGGGATTGGCTCACAAATACCGTTTCGAATCTCATACCCATTGCCTTCTGGGCAAACGCAATTGCCTTGGGAGTCTAGAATAAAGTTTCTGTCGGTGGCACAAATGCAACGTCCATTCTCATTGAGACGGAAGCCTACACACAAACATACACAAATAATACAAATTACACATACGTTTTTATATTACCACAAAATTACAAATGTTTTACAAAATTACAAAAACATCTCATGTTGCTATACATACCCTTTTCAGTTGGACATGGGAGACAGTTTTCGTCCGCATCAACACCAAAACCAGGTGGGCAAACGCATTTACCTCCGTCATCCAATATATATCCCTTTTCAGTTGGACATTTTGGTGCTGCATGAGCGTTTAAAATGTGGGAGATCATAATAATAACAGTTAGGTTACTTTAATTCATAGGCATTATGATTTATAAAGCGTGTTGTGATTGTGATTGTGACTGAGATAATATATTAATATATACATTACTTGATTGATTTGATTATGTGAGTATATTGTAAATTATTATGGATTAATTGTAAAAAAATAAATTAGATTATCTTTTGGTGTTTTATTTTGGGTGTAGATTATATTTTGGTTTTTGTGTCGCGTTTTGAAAGGTATAGGGTTAAGGTTTTTATTCTTGTTGGTGGGGTTAGACAGATTAGTTTGAAGAAGAGTGGAGGAAGGAATATATTTTTTTTTCTTACGAAGATCACACTGCACTGCTGCATTACCACGATAACCTGGTAAGCACTCGCAAAGCATGGTTCTGATTGGCAGCGTGTCAAGCACTCGACACTCGGCATTGATACCGCAAGGCCTGCCTTCCTCGCAGGGATTTTTACACTGCGCATTGATGCAAGCCAGTTGTGATGGACACTCGCCATCATTTTCACAGCCAACTTTGACTATAGGAGCAAACATTACACATATTCCATATGAATGCATGAACAAACAATATTTACAACAAAAACAAATTTGGAATATATAGACATGAGTGAAGAGGGAGAAAAAAGATGTAAGCAATGTTGTCATCATCAACATTCATAATATAAATTTTTATGCAGAGAAAAACAGAAGAAAAATGTTTTTTTTTTGAAAGATGAGAAGAATTTAAAAATATATACAGTACCCTTTTGGCAACTTGTGCCGCGACTTCCAACAAATCCTGGGGGGCAAGCGCAGTCTACATTATGATCATATACTCTACATTCTGAAGGCGGCGTCATTGATGCAAGCCAGTTGTGATGGACACTCGCCATCATTTTCACAGCCAACTTTGACTATAGGAGCAAACATTACACATTTTCCATATGAATGCATGAACAACAACAATATTTACAACAAATTTGAAATATATAGACATGAATGAAGAGGGAGAAAAAAAAGATATAAGCAATGTTGTCATCATCAACATTCATATATTTTTTTATGCAGAGAGAAACGGAAGAAAAATGTTTTTTTTTGAAAGATGAGAAGAATTTTAAAATATATATACAGTACCCTTTTGGCAACTAGTGCCGCGACTTCCTACAAATCCTGGGGGGCAAGCGCAGTCTACATTATGATCATATACTCTACATTCTGAAGGCGGCGCGCAAACGTCATTTATAGCGCAAGGATTTTCGCATCGTCCATTTATACAAGCTTTGTCAGATGGGCATTCGTTATTGGCTTGACAGCCGATGGTAATACAGCTACTGAATGGATCTCCCCGACTACCCACAGGACACTGGCAAATGGCCTGATGGGCAAGTCCATGACAGGTTGCACCCACTCCACAAGGTGGACGTGGAGATGGAGCGCAAACAGCCTCGCAGTTACGATTGATACAAGCGTGGGTGGTGGGACATTCGCTGTTTGACCGGCAGCCAACTGAAAAGAGGGAAAATAACAATATTAAATTAAATAACAATTATTATTAAACTACTATATATATTGTCTTGAGACATTTTTTCACCATCAAAAAAAATATTATTATGAAAAACATGATTGATTGATAAAATATGTTACCTGGGTGACATCCAAAATCTGGATTTCCATCGTATCCATCCAAACAGGAACAAACCGGCTTGTGATTGACAATTCTACAGTCTGCGTTAGGTCCACATTGACAGGGGTTCCTACACACGCCATAGAAGCAGGCAAGTTCTGGAGCGCACTCATTATCATTTCTACATCCTCTTGGTTCCAATGGTTTGACTGGTCGGCAAGTAGCATTCCTTCCGCCGACATAACCATCAGGACATTCGCAAATCATTGTTCTCACTGGGGCCGAGTCAATCACACGACAAACAGCCGGAGAGGTACAGGGTGTTATAACTCTACAAGGGTTTTGACATGTATCGCTAATGCAAGCCAGTTGGGAGGGACAGTCGCTGTCAACAATGCACTCTGGCTTTGGTTCTTGGTCGCAAGCAAAGTAGGGATGACCCACAAAGCCTGGCTCACAACGACAACTAGCTTGATGATTTTCATTGTTACAGATTGAGTTTGCAGGAGCGCAAGGGTTTCTATGAAGACAGGGATATCTACAGTCGGAGTTGATGCAGGCCTTGTCACTAGGGCAATCCGAGTCTGATCGGCACCCAATGACATAGCAGGCTTCGTAGGGATTTCCACGATAGCCTGGCCGACATTTACATTCTGGGCGATGATTTGGCACGAAACATTCAGCGTTTGGACCGCAGGTTTGTTCAAGCAAGCAGGGATTAAC
>JAITYZ010003403.1:0-18727 GCA_027744595.1 Paronellides praefectus | reverse complement strand
GTACGAGTTTTGAAAACACCACTTTGGGCAGTACAAACTTGTGATGCATGATACATCTGAAGTTGAGATTAAGAGATCGACGTGCTCGTTCAAATTTTTGTATTTATCTTCAATAATCCCATATGCTGACAAAATGAAGGAAGTGAAGTGGATTCGATTTGATATTTGCATTATATTTCTTGTAATGACCAAAAAATGTTAATGATGCCCCAAAAGGGTACGTTTGATTAAAACTTATGCCAAGATGGAAAATCAGTTGACCAGCATATGAGGTCTATTTGCTTATTTGACCTGTGCATTGTAATAATAATGGTTCAAACCCTATAAGCCCTAACCCTCCGTTACTTGCAAGTTTGGCCGAACTCAATCAAGCGGATTTACGGGATATTATAGTGCGGGTGGACGGAAAGTAGACAATAAGGTTATATATAATATAATGATGCACATTGTAGGTACACATATTACACACAACAGTGTGTCTAACCCTGGAATCTGAAATGTTTCATAATTCATAAGATCAACATCATTGTGAATTTTCACTAATTGTCACTAATCATCCTCGCCATCAGTCGCAAACAACGATTTGCCTGAAGAGTTTAAATGTAGAAAGGTAACTAGATATTTATTCCCCTTCTCAGAACATACATACGTAACTCAGAATTTATGCTTTAATATGGAGAGTAACAACAAATCTGCAATAGACAACATGCACATGAAACAAAGAAAGAGAAAAATGCTAAGCTTTAAAAACCCCAAGTACTGCTGCATCTCGTGTATGAAATATCAAGACGTTATAGCGATCCGGTCTGCAACAAAGAGAAGAATGTCATTGACAAAGAAAAAAAATCTGCGATAATGACTGCCAATACCTCCATTGATCATAGTCATGATTCATGATGTATAATAATGATCTGTAGTTTATATTTATATTCCTTTTGTAAATGTTACTCGCTAAATTATTCCCACTGACAGAGTGACAGGCAATTATTGCCTTATTTCGGCAAACTACAACAATAGGACTCTGGTGTGCTGACAGATCGTATGTTACTAACAAATGACCAGCTCACAAATCTATGTACGTTTGCGCTCTCATTGGCAAGGCACAGCAAAACTCTTGTCACAACCCAATTTGTAGACTATTTCACTGGGTCTTGTGTGTATTCTACCAGTCAACCCTTCCAACCATACACATCGCATATTAAAAACCTTCAATCGATACCAATTATAATATTACATACTTAACAAACATCATAAAACTTTGAGGGGAAATATTTCTGAGAGAGAAAAAGCCATTGCCAAAACAAAATATATACCAATCCCAATTATTAATCGGATTAATATAATCATACAATGAAAAATTGATGCATAGAAAATTTCCAACTTGTAATCATTTTCGAGAAAATTTTCTGAGGTAAATGGTTGAAAACTGGTTACTAATCGCTCGTGACAGCCGTGATCGTGATTCATAATCCTATCACGAAAGAGGTAATATCAATATCTTCACATCTAAATTGCATTTACTACCAAATGCAATACAACTGAGGAGATGCTTCCGTAAATTTGTACACCTGTGCAAGGAAATACGACATACGTTTTTTAAACAAATTAAGGGGAAAATTTTCGCTTCTTCGTATCTAATCTCAACATAGGTATTTATGTATCTACATGTTTAAATTTTAAATATCATCAACAACACACTTTTTGTCACCATTCCAATCTGACACAAGATATTGGCTTTCACTTTTTCGAAACATATTACTTCCAAAGGTTGTGTGTGAATATGGTGTTGAATCGATTTCCACGCATATTATTAAGCATAAATACCAACTCATTGAAATATCCAATTAGGTTTCAAACATTATTTTAATTCATATTTGACATTTTCAACTTCTTACCATCTCTGTGATCGTAGCGGGTAGCTTTCATTTTTATATTATATAATAGGCACTTGATTTTTCTGTCAGCACGATCACAAATAGAGAAACAAAAAAATTATCAGCAGAGCGCTGAAAGAGATCGCGGATATCACACGAGAGTTGTGTGTGGTAATGGAAAAAACAGTGTTGTGTGTAAGCATACACGTTTCTTTTTTATCACATCATCAGCAGCACTATCACATCACATGGGAGAAGATATTTGTAGATAGACAGCAGTAGAGTGGAGTTACTCCGTCACACATATATAAACCACAAACATGCATGCATGGGGCATTTGCCACTTCTTGCTTTCTTCTATGATTCCGAAATGTAGAGAAGAGAGAGAGACCAAAACAGTGACACTTGTTTCTTTCTTCTTTTCTCTTCTTGCCCAGAGAAAGATTCCTTTCCTCCTACTACTATATCAGTGGACTCCACAAAACCAGGGGAAATCAACACAGAATGATTGCAAGTTCATGTGGTACACTACATTGCCTTGAACACATTTCTTGGGAAAAAAGAAAGCACACACACACCACACGAGAGTGAGTGGCTGTTGCTTGCTCCTTCTGCTGCTGCTGTTGAAGCCGCTTATATATTTACTTTTTTTCTCACACCAACAAAAACAACCTAACTAGAACAAAGTGAAAACTTTCACTTTCAAACTGATTATATATTTATTATTTTAATAATAATAATAGCAATATAGCTGATATGAATGAAAGCACAAGAAAAGTCAGCTGAGTGAGCAGCAATATTATCCTTGAACAAGTGGATGATGGTGATGATGTGTGCAGGTGTGCACTTCACAATGAGTAAAAAATATGGATCACAGCAGTAGTGCGGGAAAATCCCCTTTACTAATCCAATTACACGAGAAAGTAAAATACAAAGTAGGTATGTTTTTCTGCTGAGGAAAAATCCTTGAGTGATTATTTATTGTCATGTATAGCTATGCTGAATTGTCACCACCACTAATTACTCACCAAAACCCTTATTTCTCCACACACAATAACAAGACACTATGAAGATTGTATTTAGCAACTATAATTTATGAAAAAATCACACAAAATTCGGGAAAAAATTGCGCAACAACAACAACAACAACACACCAAATGCATAACACACACGACCGGCAGTATTGAATAACTTTGAATGAATGAATGACTGAATGAAGATTAGGTATCCATCCTTTTTCCTCCTTCACTACTTCAGTAAGAGAGAGAGAGAGAAGTCCGTGTACTTTTAGGTTTCACCACCGTAAAATGTTCTATAGAATTTTATATAGATACATAATAATAATAATAGTATTACATACATACTACTAAACTAGTAGTAGTAGTACAAGTAGATACACGCTTTTAGAAAAGAGAGTCTCTCGCATTTTATTATTATTTCTTGTGTGTATGAATGTATATAATGTACACATGTAATGCATGCATGCGTGCATGAATGCATATTACATTAGACAAATGTATATAAAAGTAACACATTTTATATGAATTCCAATATAACCATGTATATATGTACTTTTTGTAAGGTACCTAAACTAAACATCACTGCCGCATGTACATCGTATTATTATTACAGTTGTAATACATATGTACTTTGCTCAGAGAGAGAGACTACTAGTTCTTTTCATGTACATCGTATTATTATTACAGTTGTAATACATATGTACTTTGCTCAGAGAGAGAGAGAGAGAGAGAGAGAGAGAGAGAGAGAGAGACTACTAGTTCTTTTGAAACAACTATATACTACTTCTTCTACTACTATTCATTGTATACAAACTATGTATAGGTATAAAAACTATAAACATCATGTAATAGAAAACCTTCCCTTTCAAAAACGAAAGAGGGAAAGAGAGAGAGACCGATATAGATATACCTATATTCTTACACGGGACTTATTTGACTTTAATACAGTTTAAATGGTTCGATATCCACTATTCGCCGTAATATGGCATCCAGCAGCAGTAATAATATCTATCGCGCAAAAAGCCCTCAAGTTCTCTTTTAGCTCTTTTCCTACTGAATTATAAGACTTCTTTCTCTGATACTCTTGTTACTTGTATATATGCATAGGTATAAATATATACCAGCTCAGCGTAATAATAAAGGAAAACATAGATATCAAGAGAGAGAAAAAAAAACTTGGAAATGCTCAAAGGAGGAAACTAAAGTAGTTGTGTGGTATAGTTATATATAGCAGCCAGGTTTACACTTCTTGATAGTTGGATAGGGACATATTATTATTATTATAAGTATACAGCTCTCGTATATAACAAAAAAAGAATGAAAAAGTGTTTCGTTGATAGAGCTTATATAATGTACATAACATTATTATAAAGCACACAAAACTACGCTGGTTTTGTTGTTATGTTAGATAGGCGACGGATGGATGAATAAGAAAGGGAGTGAGAGCGAGAGAGAGAGAGAAACATAGTATATAAAAGCCTTTTGTAGTTTTGTCGGTAATAGTGACTAGTAGTAATATTAGAGCATATTATAAAAAGTCAGGTCTTCAAGTTGGACCCTCTTTTCACTAAAGTAGTTGTAATGGTGTAATATTAAGCTAGTAAAACCTGTACAATCTATCCAGGCAATGTACACAATGCACTATATAAATGTACTTTTGTATTATATATTACTTTGATGATGTACATACATTATTTTTATAACATCAAGTTGATGAGAACAACGATAGACGATAGAAATACGGTTTCACTTTTACGTGCATCTCTACAACCACTATAATATACGCCATATCAACATAATGATTATACCTACACGCATACTTAATAATCACAAATCCGGAGTACAGGAAAGTTTCTCCAGTGTGTAGTAAAGATGTTCTGAATTAAACATGTTAAAAATGTCACCTGTATGATCAAAAGTGACCCAAGAGAACACTTGGGGCTCAAATTGCGTGAGTCAATCTCAGAAAAAGACATTACTACAAAATCATAAAACTTGTATATTCCATTCCCCAACCTGACTTAAGTCTGCATGTAATTATCATTTTTAACTTTGACCTGGAGCTGATCTTGGTCAAACATTGTTGACAAACAAATTGGGTCCAAAAAGGACAGACCCATTTCACCATTCTCTGAGCTGAGGGAAATTATGATTCGGACAGGTTTGGACAGACATTATTTTATCCTAATGCATGGATAAAAATTTGAAAGAAAACCCTCTTTAAAAAACTGACTAGGTCTAAATAAACCTTCACTATAATTTATCGAACAAAACTATACAGCTTAAGGCTCGTTATATAATTTCTCTCCGCGTGGAAGCATAATTCGTACTACACTCAAAAGAATGTCTTATAACTGTTATTATGTAATTATCATTTTTAACTTTGACCTGGAGCTGATCTTGGTCAAACATTGTTGACAAAAAATTGGGTCCAAAAAGGACAGACCCATTTCACCATCCTCTGAGCTGAGGGAAATTATTATTCGGACAGGTTTGGACAGACATCATTTTATCCTAATGCATGGATAAAAATTTGAAAGAAAACCCTCTTTCAAAACTGACTGGGTCTAAATAAACCTCCACTATAATTTATCGAACAAAACTATAAAGCTTAAGGCTCGTTATATAATTTCTCTCCGCGTGGAAGCATAATTCGTACTACACTCAAAAGAATGTCTTATAACTGTTATATTTATAAAGCTGCATATATAGTACCATATTGCCCATTAAAATCTTCCACTTTTGTACTTATGTATATATCCTATTACTTCTCTTATAAATATAAGGATTTATAATAATACTAATCATAATAGCTGGGGAGCGAGCTACAACCAGGAGAACATATAACGTTTTAAGCAACCAAATTATATGCACGCCTTATATTTTCCGTGAGCTAAACATAAGTATATATACATACCTATTTACATGCACATATAAAAAAATTCCAAGGTCTTTGAGTCTTTTGCTTTCATGGACGGTCTCGAAGTGGAGAGTGTAGTAGTGGAGGTGTGTGACTGACTGAAAGGAGATGAAAATTTAAACGTAACTTTGAACTTGGAAATTTTCTTTTCAAGTTGTGCACTCACTCCTACATATATAAACAGCTTTCCTATATATAGTTAGTACTTCAATATAAAATGTTTGGTTGTTTGGAATGCATTTTCACTAGGTATTATATTATATGGATCTCTCTTTCTCATTACTACACAACATAACCCTTCTTGTTAAAGTTTTCTCCTTCGGGTTATATATAAGCTTAGTAAGTGTTTATATTTCGTCTTTTTCCCCAGATATTTTTATCTACTTTTGACAAGCTTATGTATGTTCATATAATTGGTAATACAATACTTCAAATAGGTATTAGTTTCACGAGAGAGAAAAATGCTATTTCTGATGAGATAACTGAGTGAAAATTTATTTTTACTTCTTATACACCTATTTCAAACTAATAAAGTGTAATTCCATATAAAAGAACTAGGATAGAATTTAATAAACATGCCGTTAATATTATTTTTCGTCTTTCGTTAAAAAAATTACTACCAAACTACCTACTTACAACTTTTATGTATGTATTTCATTCATGAAGTCATGAACACTGCAATTTTTATGCACAAAATTGTGGTATATAACATGCAAATGCAAATAATGCAATGCAAATAATTTGAATCTACAAAAAAAACTTGCAGTTGCAATCAGTAAGGTACATACATGCACGTCCATCAAACAAAAGATAATGACTCATCTTTTTTCCAACTCCAGTCTTGTTAAAAACGAATACATATAATAATAATAAAATAATACTAAAAATGCAAAGTCAACATCTCTATAAAATATAAGAAAAGGTATCATTATCTCTTTCTATCTGTTGTTCCCCATATTATTATTATTATTATTACATGCACTATACTCATTTCATTGCAATGATGACTGACACACAGACGACCTCCTTCGACTCTGACTTTTAAAAGGAATATATTTATACGATATACGTTACATGATGTAACAATAAAATATATACCCAAACCCATACAAATTCTCTCTCTGTTTCTATATAAGACTCTGATACATTAAAAGAATTTCACTGTTATTATTATTAGTCCACCACTCTACTAGTATTTCCCAGTTTTCCTTATAAACTTTTTTTTAAACTACAATTTTATACTAGACAAGATGAAAAGACATGCATACTTTTTTTGCTTGCAGTGTCTGTCGGTCGAGTCTCTAGTCACTAGTTGTATTCACAACTCACTCACTAAAACAGTTTTTTTTACAACCAGCAGCTGTATACCATATCGACACACCTCACGCTGCTGTCTCTCTCTCTCTCTCTCTCTGTAAATATCTTCTAATATGTCTTTTATTTCAACATTTCATCATATAATCTACCTAATATCTTTATATTACTCTACCTTTCCATAAGCAACCACTTTTTTCAATGAATGAATGAACGGATTTACCTTAAAAAAGAGTACGTTGTAGTTTTTTATATAAATACATTATTATGTGGTGGTATGTGCATGATTTTATACCGGTAAAACTATTCCACGTGACAGCATGTTACCCTCTTTTTTGCGTTGTTGTTGCCTTATTCATTTTTTTTCTGTTTTGTGCGTGAACTCATTGACTCCTCGTGCACGCGTGCATGATGCATGCAATTTTACTTTCCTTTAAAGATGTGCGTTTTTTTGCACTAGTAAATATTCATGCGTACGAAAATGTATACCTGTTTGTTTACTCTTTTCTGATTTTAACGCATCCATGGTTTACTTGAAGTAATGTTCACAAAGCAAAGGTAAAACATATTATTATACTTTTTTTATTTCGAGTGGGAGCTCCAACTTTTGCAACTTGCAAGCATTGTATATAATGCAATGTAATCAAAGTTGGGGCAATGTGAACTTTTATACAATTGCGTCGTCGTGAAAGGTGCAAAAAAAATTGTTTTCAGACTTTCGAGTAAACCACACAGACAAAATGTGTAAATTGGCACTCTCAGCGTATAATGAAAGGTGTGAGCAATTTTGTTTGTGATACATTGTAATAGTGAGAGATAATTCATGAGCTCGTGATTTATGTTTACCCAAAAATCAAAGCTGTGTTGCATGTATAGTTGAATGTATCTACAAGATCAGCATTCTTAAGAAAAAAAGTTGGTAAGGCATAACTTGACTTTTTAGAGTGCCACCACATGATCTTTCGCGTAAAAACGCTTTCCTGATCTGACGTTCTATTACAAAAGTCAACATCAAAGGCATAAAAAATAAGAATTTCACTGGTTGTAAATTTAACACCTCCTTGAAAAAAAATATTTTCTTCAATTTTTCAATACCTATATGCATAATACCCCTAAACTCTGCAGTTCAACGAGCTCTCCTAATGGAATCCAATCATAATATCAAGAAAAAATCTTTTACCTTCAACATTTACGCCTTAAATTCTGCTGTTGCAAATTTTGCTCTTCATAATACTTCATATACATATTACATATATACATTTATTGTTTATTGCATACCTGGGGACATGAGCAACTTTAACCGATTCAGTACAGCAGTGATCTCATTTAAATACATGTTACAAATGCCCACCACTGAGACTATTTAAATTAATAAAGATGTACAAATTTAACGTCGAGTTTTTTTATAAAATATTTATGCCGTGTACAGGATTGCACAAATACCGATGCATAAATGCATTTAAATAAAACCTTTTACATGTTTTGTCATCAGACTATTTAGCTAACTACCTGTTTAACTTCCAAAACTCGAATTACTGCCTTTTCTCAAAAAATTATTATTAGATTATTAAGTGTCATGAAGGAAGTGGTTATTTTATAACGATACAGTAGCACCCAATGCAACAGAACTTATTACTGATTAGTTTGTTTTAAGCCTTCTAATGATGAAAGTAACTGCCGCACCCGCACCGCCACTTGTGTACTCATAAAATGAGGGAGAAAAAATCAGGAATCCAAAAATAAATCGTACACCAAAAACCAGCTATAAAGTAACAATAATTATTCTTCTCGTTTATAAACGCCGTTATGTCCTTGATGGTTCATGACAATTATACCTGTTTCGCTACCAAACAAGTAGAGAAGAGAAAAAATAGTTACATTTCTTGTTTGTCAGCACGATTTTGTCAAATGAGTATTAAAAGAGCGCACGATAAGTTAAGTGGTAGGATATAGTAGCTCTGGGGGGAAACGAACGCTCTCAGTTTAGTAGGCCTTTTACTTTGACGAGATGATAGCATTCTACTTTTCCCAGTTTTACCCAATTGCTTTTATTGCATACTTTGCTCAAGTACATATAATAATGTATATAAGCAAGAAGGATCAATACAGGATATAAGGAGGGGTATTTATATGAACAAACATTCATTCTATGTGTGAAGGTCGATGAAATATATTGATAATGTCAAACAATGGATAACGTTAATGAAATATCACGTTATGTACGCGGCGTATCAACCATGAAAATCTCTACCCATAGTTGGTAAAATGTTTTATCTGTCTCTGAATAATATTTTCTTCAACCACATAATGCAATAATGCAACTTACATTTTAGCGACAAAAGTCATACAAAAGTTGGAAAGTAGAATAAAAACAAACATTTCTCTTACCTTGCAAACTTTTAATCTCGGATTAGCTGCGCTATAATAGTATCTCCTCCAAAAAAAGAAAGATCCTGATGATGACTTCTCCAAATCGACCACGGTTTCTCTGCTGATGATGAGTTAATTTATCTTGCTACAATTAAACTTTTCATTATGGGTTGAAATACCACCGCACAGGTGATGCGACTGTGATTGATGAAAGACAGTTGGCAGCCCGCAGCATAAATAATCTGGCTGGCGTCCTCTATATACTTGCAAGGCTTTACATTCCCCAAGACTCATTTAAACCATCTGCAAGAGTACAAAAAAACATTGATGATTACAGCATGTTCGTGCGCCCTTTTGTCTATGCAATGCATATTTTCATGTAATTTAAAACATTGTTCAGAAATGAATGCCCTCCCAGTCTTTTCTTTTTTATGACCTCTGACCTCTGGATGAAAACAAGTATGCAATGCAAAAGCATACATAAAAATTCACTTAAAAAAGTAAGAAAATTCAATGGACAATGAAAGTATGAAAGTATTTAAAATGTGCATAAAAAGAATGAACAAAGAACAAAGGTTCAACGAGCTTTTATAGCTGCTCTAATCTAATCAATTTGTGCCAACTTTCCATGGGAGAAAGCATGATTTTAACGCTACGCGAGATGAGATGTATGAAAATGAAGTCACCTATACACGTCCATGATAATGTGGCATTATTGCAGGAAGCAGCATGCTGACGATGATTATGATTTGATTATGAAGAGGAAGAAAAAAATGTATCATGGACCATCTTCATTCTTCATTTTACTCCGTGTATATCACATGATTCAGTTCAGAGCATATCACGTGCATGTTTGTTTACTACTTTTTTCACTTAAAAAGGTAAGAAAATTCAATGGACAATGAAAGTATGAAAGTATTTAAAATGTGCATAAAAAGAATGAACAAAGAACAAAGGTTCAACGAGCTTTTATAGCTGTTCTAATCTAATCAATTTGTGCCAACTTTCCATGGGAGAAAGCATGATTTTAACACTACGCGAGATGTATGAAAATGAAGTCACCTATACACGTCCATGATAATGTGGCATTATTGCGGCAAGCAGCATGCTGACTGATGATGATTATGATTTGATAATGAAGAGGAAGAAAAAAAATATATCATGGGCCATCTTCATTCTTCATTTTACTCCGTGTATATCACATGATTCAGTTCAGAGCATATCACGTGCATGTTTGTTTACTACTTTTGCAAAAAAAATATCTGAATGGAAAATAAATGTTAAATCTAATAATCTTTTGTACCTGCATATATACGTAGTATAGTATATACACACGTAGTGACATTTGGAGTAAAATAATGTAATTCAATATAATATAACGTAGTTTTGCGACATACATTCTCAAGATATAATAGCCTCCTAGCCCAACTTTTGCGTACACTACTCCTTCTCTGTTTATTCATGAATGCGTATTTTTTTATTCATACAACAGCAACAGAAGAAGAGAAAAAAACAGCAGTTTCAGTAATAACAGCAGCTGGAAGAAGAAGAAAAATACCTTGTTTAGAAAAAAGTTTACTCGTGTATGTATGTATGTATTGAATGCGTATTTTTTTATTCATACAACAGCAACAGAAGAAGAGAAAAAAACAGCAGTTTCAGTAATAACAGCAGCTGGAAGAAAAAAAAATACCTTGTTTAGAAAAAAGTTTACTCGTGTATGTATGTATGTAGGTATGTACTACTGCAATAAATGATCTAAGAAACCGACAGTTAAATACCTTTAAACATGACAGACATATATATACAAACAAGCGAGCAAGTTTGCTGATAAGTATAATAATATTATTATGTAATACAGAGAAATAATGGGATGGAGTAAGGCATATAATGTAATATATGAAACGAGCAAGTAAATGTAAAGACGTTTTTATAGTAAGTAATATCAAGTCAAAGGAAAAGTGCAACAAAAAAGGGAAAAGACATGTGAGTCTTTTTTTTCCTTCTTCTCCCCGAATATAAAATATGCAAGAAGAAAGGATGTTTTTAGAAATGCTCTCGCCTCCTGTCTTATACTATTCACTCAAGTAATACTAATATGTGTACACACTACACTACTACTATATAGTTATTCCTTTTTCCTGTTGGTGAAAGAGATATATTTATAAATATATACATAGATATTCAGTATGTTATATAGAGAGAGTTTGTGAATGAATAAAGGGAACAGACTACATACCAGGAAAAAGAAGAATTATAAGAGAAGAAAATACAAAGTCCTTCACTTACTTGTTTGATATAATATTATAAAAGCGTAATACAAGCGTCGTCGTCGTCGTCGTGTGGCCTTCTTTGTGGAAACTCTAATGTATGTTCTCCTTCTCCCAGCAAAGAATTATATGCATGGCATATAGGTATGTATTATTAGAAGAGATGATGTTGGTGGTGGTGGTAAACGGAGTTGTGCACACACACACGCTTCAAAATGTGCCTTTATATCTATAATCTATATCACACTCCTTATATTTTTTTAGGAATGTGCATATATACTATATACAAACTTACACACAATTTCCTTATGATGATGATGATGATGATGCTTTTCGTATATTATATTTGTATCCGACGAGTGTGATGATGATGATGATGACGGTTATAATATAACCACCACCACCTCTACTACAGCCCTATATATGAAAAAAATGTAGAGAGAGAAAGAGAGAGAAGTTTAAGAATAGGAGTAGGAGTACAAACACAAAAACGAAAAGCGTGTGTGCTTTTTCTTTCTTCTTCCCTTCTTCTTTACCGACTCCTATCGTTATACCGACTGACTGCTTTCATACGATATTATTATGAAGAAATAGGGGAGAAAAAAGAGAGAATCCAAAAGCTAAGGCACACCATCAAATAAACTACTACTTCTCTACTATGTGATAGTAGTATGTAGTAAGTAAAGCTTTACCCAAAAACTCAACTCTCTCAAAGCTATTCTAACTTGAATAACACAGGCTACTACTACTAGTAGTTCTACTACTACCACCACTACTACGTCTTCCAACAAAACATAAAAGAGAAAAAAAAAAGATTTTCTGTAAAAGTGTGTGTGTTGTATACATACGAACGAATGAGTGTGTGAGTCACCACTACCGCCACACCACCAGAGAAACCCTTACACTGCTGCTAGAGTGCTATTCCATATTATATTACATTATACGACATCGCGGGTTCTTCTTCAGTATATCCCTAGAAAAGTTATACACATGGAAGCTTTTAAGACGATATGGTGGTGGTGGAGCCAGCCTTTTGCTTGGAAAAAAGAAGAAGAGCTATTCCTTCTTCTTTTTCTTCCTCCTCTCTTCTTTTCCTCATCACAATAATATTATTAAAGAAACTGAAGGATCTATTGGAGAGTCCTGCCTCTGCTTCGTAGTAGTACCGAGTAAACCTATTACCAGGATAGAATTTTTTTTATAAGGAAGAGAGATGGGAAAAGGGAGGAAAGAAAGAAAGAAACGAGCAAAGAAAAAAATAAAAACTTGCTGGCTCAAGAAGAAGGAGAAGGAACGCTATATATATTTTTTTTTTCTTCTTTGCAGTCTTACAATCGAAAGGAGTAAAATACTAAACTGTGATTCGTTATAACGAAGGCATAAGCAAGAATATTAGAGTGGAAGTGGACTGACGCCTTAGAGTTTCTTGATGCTCGTTGCGTTATAAGAAAAAATGCTAACGACAGCCAGGAATATACAATAGGTATATATGCTATGTCAGATAACCATCTTACTTTGCTTCGTAATAAGTCTTCCCCCTGAACTATTTTTTTTGTATGCCGTTCCTTTTTATACAAACATGTTTTCTTGGTAAAAAGCTATATAATATATATACATAATATCCTATTCCTTTTGCCCAACTTTTTTGTACATAGCCCTATAAGGAGACTTTATTGGAGGCTTAAAGACTATTAAGACTTCATTTCAATTGTATATGAGCAAAAGCGTATTCAGAGATGCACACATTTGCTTTCTCCGAAATTTGTTTTCATATTATATTCTCGTTCAATACAACTTAAGAAGGACGAGAAAGATTTGTTATTTCAATAATAAAATAGATATAAGGCGCATACGAAATATATGCATATACCTAAGTTCACTTATTTCTTATTTCTAAGAAAGCACAACTTGATGTACTTATGTCGGTATACGCACAAGTTTGTAGTTTGTATGCCATATGAAAAGTAAATAAGAATAGGGAAACATATGACAAGCAAAAATAGTATGGAGTATGGAGAAGATTATCATATTTATAGGAGAACATACATATTTTATAAAAACAGGAAGCAAAACAAAAAAAGCACACATGAAGATAATGTATTTATAGTACCTATAATGTATAGGTGGTATACAGAATATCCTCATTCAGATTCTTTTCTTGATAATAATAATAATATGACATATGGAGAACTATGACTCGGATGTATATACACAATGAAATAATAATATATGAAATTCGCAACATTCCCCTTTCCAATGTCTGACACGCTGGCTGATCTTGATCTCTATATTTTCTTTTTCCACACAAAAAAAGTGCAAAATGCTCTGACCTTTCTTTCTCATATAACCCATTTTCCAGATTACTTTCACGTTTGGGGCGAACAAATACATACAAATTCCTCTACGTTGAATAATAATATGCTTGTATGCTTGTGTTTCATGCAACTGTGAAATTGCGCTATTGTCCTATCATCCCTGCTTTTTTTGATTGTGCTCTCACCGCCGTGTCTTGGCCAAGTCGACGCTTGTATTCATATATATAATATATTATATCAGCATACAAAGCATGAAACATGAATATTTTATTTTGTTTTTCCTTCTTGTCAACAAAAAAACGAGAAAAATCCTTTATATTTTCATTTATGCATAGGAAATATGTTTTTATGAAATGCCAGAGGATGTGTAATATTATAAGCATACTTGAAAAACAGGAATTACAGGTAGCTTTTCAAATAAAACTTTTTTTTATAAATATTAACATGTTGATATTTATGTACAGTGTACACACATGTGCATGTGATTGAGTATCAACCATGTTTTGATGTTTTTTTCTTCTTCTTTTGCTTTGATACATACTTTTGTAACCTTTTTCCTTTCTTTAACTATTAGGTAACCTTACTCTCTATAAGTGTTGCTGCGGTCTCGTGACACTCGGCAGAAAGTGAACCTTGTAGCATGTGCCATGTGAACTCTAAAGACATTTTATTTATTTATTTTTGCTTCATCTTCTTTTTTTGAATGCAACGCATTCTTTGTAAATCATACCTTCTTATAAAACTGGCACATCATCATCATGGCATTATGTACAAAGTGCATCACATCCTGCTTTGCAGCTTTTTAGTAGGAGTAGGTAATAGTCATAATAAGAAGAAGAAAACATTGAACACTACTATAGGGTATTATTTAATAGCAGCTAAAAAAGAATAAACATTTTTTATATAAAGTGGTATATATCTCACACTAAGCAGCTCTTAGGCAATATTATTAGACCTCTCTCTCTAGTAAAAGCTTTGATATTATTCTTTCAAAGTCAACCACGTTCAGTGACGACGACAGTTCCAAGAAACCGTTTTTTAAATATAATATAAGCAGAGTATGTACATAGGTATATATTATATTATTAGTCACGTTGTGATATTCAATATCATCCATGTATTTATCTACACATCTCATTTTTTATTAACCAACCAACACAACCTTACTTCATTCTTTCTTTGCTATAATTTCACTAGAGAGCACACTTATTATTCCATATACTTATGTACATACATACATATTGCTGTTGAGTATGAAACGTATACCATGTTACATAACTATTATTTGGCTTTTTTTATACGAAAGAGACTTTCTTCCCTTTTCTAAAGGAAAACAAATAAACACACACGTATTTATGTATATATATGTATGTTTATTCTTCTTGAAGGTCGTCTTGAATATTTTGCTTTTTATACATATATACCTATATAATATGTACATGGGTACACGGTTTTATAAGTAGCACTGCCACTTTTTTTCTCTTTTGCTGTGATATGCATGAATAGACTTCAATACCATTTGTTACTATTTATTTGTCGTTATGTTTGCTTGTTTTCTTCATATTATCATCACATCATATAATAAACACACGTACGCAGTAGTACGCAATGCACTATAGTAAGCTTCTTGGTATTTTCCTTTCTTTCCTTTCATTTCATATAAACTTTTTTTTACATCTTTAAACCTTGCACTTGTACCAAAAAAAGTATATCAGCTTTATTAGTAGTTGCATCGCATAACAAACCCCTTTCCAGGGAAAAGAAAGGAATGTATAAATCTACAGCTTATAACGCAAACGTGAGCTTCTCTTCTTATATCATTTCGTTTTACTTTTCAGTAAATTATAATGAAAGTTAAGCATCCTCATCTCTGATGAACGAAATAGGTATACATTTTACTTTTCTTAACAAGTCTATATATCCATGTATTATGTATGTTTTTATACGTGCTGATATGAAACTCAGTCGTTCTTTTTTGTGCTTGTGGCAGTAGAAGTGGTGGTGGTAGGTGTATATGATATAAAATGAAGTCGTATAGTTTTACGGGTGCAAACCATTTAAAGAGTCATGAGTCGCGTCTAAATAGATATATAAAATGCGGGTTGTTGACTGGTGATGGGAATGAAGATATAGAGAGCATAGAAAAGGACTGATCAAAAGCAAACTTTCTTTCTTGTTATGTAACAAAACTATATACATCGATACATGTCTCATTATACTATTATTATTATTATGTAGGAATGTATGTTTCTTTGTAGATGGTTTAGAAGAGAGAGGTATAAAAACGTCAAAAAAGATTCCATCGGATCGCATACTACCGACAGCTCTTTCAGTCAGTCAGTCAGTGGGCTAATGTATCAGCAAAACGTGTGGGTACTTTGTTTATGTCAGCGTCATTGCTCGTTGTTCCATTTCACAATTACTGATAAGCTAATTGGATTATAGCTTAATAATTGCTCAAAAATACTAATTACTCACTGACTCTAATTATGCATTTTGTGTAAAACCGTGTGAAACGTGACTTGTTAAAGCATACCAAAAAAAAGTCTCATTGTCATGAGCTTTTATGGAAACAACACAACTCTGTTTTTATGCGTTTAAAAAACAAGTAAAATAATTTCAAGTTGCTTACCTGAGCTTCTCTATTGATGATTTTCACACGTCAACAGATCAGTTTTTAAGCGTCTGTCAAGCCAGAATAGTTTCCTGGAAAGAGAAAAATCCAAAGTTAAATTCACACTATTCACTCACAAACAACACAACACTTTTACTCTACCAACCAACTATATAACAAGGAGAAAATTTTGATACGCAAACACATAAAGCGATAATAATAATAATAATTCTCAACGCGAATTTGCAAATTGTGTGTACCCAAAAAATAAATCTCTTGTTTAACTTTTTTTCATGTCAGCCTAAATGATTATTATTGCTGTGAAAGTACAATATGTAAGCACTTGGGCAGGTTATGGTTTTTGTACTCGATATTGCACGCGTAATATTTTTTTAATACAAAAATAGCTTTGTACTTTTTTTCCACACACACACTTTGACAAGTGTTTACATCAAAAATAAATTGTTGAGATATCCACGTGTGTTGAATATTTTTTATTTCGTAAACACAACAATTGACAAGATAATAGAGATATTAAATCGTCCTATATAATATGCCTATATAGAGTACAGAGTCTCAGTCTCGGTAGATTTATTATTAGTATTATTATTGTAAAGTAGGTTGAATATAAAAAAGGACAATATCATTTTATGAATGAAATCACGAACAATATATTCCTAAAAAAGTGCGTGTGCATATACTTTATAAGCATCATGATCGCTCACACACACACACTCATATATATATGCACACACAACAACAACAAACTTAACTTCTCTCTTTGCTCTTTTTCAACTACTTTAGATATGTATATAAAAAACGGATGGATATATTATATTGTGTAACATATGAATGACGACGAGATGGTAGTAGACAGAGACGATAATGATACGCGGTCTTTCTTCTTCCTTTTTACATGAATATTGTATAAAAAGTTTTTTTTTCCTATATAGATATGCGTACTATACGGTCCTCTCGTAATGAAATGGTAATAATGATATTATTAATACAAATAGTAGTGAGTAGTGGTGGTGGTTGCTGCACCATACCACCAGCAAAAAGCAGCAAGTGAAATACTTAATAGTTTTCCGTATTATTATTATTATTATTATTGCTATTATTACTATTACACACTGACTCTCTTTCAGAAAGAGAGAGAGAGAGAGCTTTTCTCCTTATTATGCCCTTTTCCTTTTAAAAAGGAGTAAATAGATGTACTTATCAACTCTTATACTATATGGTATACCTTTTTAGAAGAAAAACAGTTTTGTAATATTATATTATTATACAAAAGTACACCGGGATGATGGTGTGTGTATAGGTATATAATAATAATAATAAGAGTATAATGTATGTATGTAACACTATGAGAGACTGATGTTTTTGTCGACGAGAGAATGGTAATAGTGTAATAGTAAGCAAGCAAGCTTACACTCTCTTACAATGTAGTGCACACACACAAGCAGCAAGTAAAGTACTTTTTTTATATTATGCGTGTGTGTGTGTGTCTGTGTGTCTATCTTTCTATTCGGTTTGTCTCCTCTCCGGTTCGTGTTGAATAATAAAGAAAAAGGAGAGAAGAGAAGAGAATAGAGAGAGAGAGAGAGAGGAGGAAAACTAATAAGCGTCCTATACGGACGAATATCAGAATAGGTATATCAGGAAAATGCACTTTTTACTGGTATTATAAGCCCCCTTTACAACAACTGCAGCTTTACATAGAAGAACGCACACACATAACAACAGCCAGAGATACATACTCAGAAAAAGAAGAACGCGAAGAAGGGAGAGAGAGAGAAAAGAGAGAACGCGGAGGCAAAAGGCATAATACGCATAGTGTTTGATAAAAAGGCATAGTCTGTGTGTATATATCGTCGTCGTTGTGGCATTTTCATTTCATCTCCCCATATCTGCCTTTGCCATTATATCCACATCGCGGCATTATATTCACAAACAACAAGCCTGATTTCGTGTGGAGTATATAGTAAGTATAATAATAATACTCTGTATGGACGATGATGCAACAAAAAA